>JADWOT020000003.1:12295860-12448892 GCA_036345935.2 Taenia hydatigena
TCATGGCAACTCGGTGTCTTTTTAAATCCATCTAAGGTCATTCGGCTCCAGACGATTACTCAACTTTGGCAGAGTAGGTGGAATGCGTCTGAATGTCTGCCAGTCAGGTCCAGCTTCGCCAGAGTCTTTAATGTTACACGATTTTTTCTTCTTCGCTTGACATTTTGCCATAAGAACGTGTTAGCGTACTTTATTAGCAGTTTTAAAAATTATTCCCGATTTTACTTAATTTGTGCATTGATATTTGGTACAAAATAGTTAGAATTGATGAGGTGTTCACGTGACCACCAAAGCTGTAGCAGAGGATCAGAGCACATCATAGCTGGTCGGAACTAGAAGGCTCATACTCACAAACGTCTGTTCCAATGATGTGATTACTACAGAATTTGAACTGTTGAAGTAGCACAGAACGTACACAGCACACGTTGCAGCTGGAGGCACTTTTGAGGTCCGACAAAAGACGCACTCGTTACTTTCTGCATGCCTGAGGACATCCTGGTCGTTCCGCGCACCGTTATACAAATCGGTCAATACGCATTCTGTTACCCAAAATGGGATAGGCATATGCGAATTGAGGCACTAAAGTCATTTTAGCAGCTAATATAAACTGAAAATACCTAAGTTGACTGCGGATAAGCATGCACACTTGCATGCACATGATTACTCTTAACTGTATTTGTTTGCTTCCTTTGAGGCAATGGTCCCAAGTGACGCAGGGTATACTAAGCAATAGGAGAAAACAATTTTGGTAAAGGCGAGATGCACGAACCTCTGCTACAAGGTTTGCCGTGCATTCAACCTTTATGCAAAGAAACTGGGTGAATCTGATCCAAATATTACATAGGATTAAAACGCAGAGAAGAGCTTGTTACATAGTTGACCTGAACGTCGAGTGATAGAGGCATGTAATAAAGTTTGCAGCACCTCACCTGCATCTTTATTGAGTTTTGAAGATGACAAGTTATTTTAGACTAATTTGGAAATTTTGTCTAAGAGGAAGACCATTTCTGTTTGTGTGGACTGATGTCCCATCACCTTCTTGTCAGCACTGAATAAACGTGCTTTGTCAATTCGTAAAGCATGGGCAAAAACAAAAGAGAATTTTTCGCCGATTCAAGCTACCCAAGATTTACGTCATGGTAAGCACACCCTTCGTCCCGCTGATTGGTCTGCGCTTGGCAATTTTTTGCCTGACATTATGCTGCGCCAAGAAGAGGCGCAGTGATTTACTTACAAATTTCGAATCCTTGAGTTTTAGTGACTACCAACCTCTGAATTCGATTTAGCAGGAATAACACGGCTTTAAAGTGGCGATTCCGCCAGCCCAGAGGAACAAAACACTTCTGGCTTTGCACTTTCACACTATTTTTTAGGATAGAGTTTCTCTGGTAAGACCTGCATGGCGGTGGCCACGAGCATGTTTTAGCATTGGTTGCATGAATAAAACACCTTTAGACATTTGGAAGTGTACTCCGCACTACAGTGCTTGGGACGCATTTTAGGCCTGTGAGCCACTTTCAAGTGGATATTATGCCTCTGCAGTAAAAAAGGCTTGCCAATTTCTTCTCGACCTCGGACGGTGTTCAGTTTACTTACTCAGTCAACACAGGCCATCTGGTTGATCAATGCATCACCGTAGCAAAGTCAAATTGAATGTTTAACTTTAATTCCGCCACCAAAAGTAGAGGTGAAGAGTAAGGGAGATGTTCCGTCTTTACAATTATGGGTGTAATTTTGATAATTTAAAGAATGTGCAACATTGCATTGCCCCTCTTATAGCATGACATTCTCCCTGTTAACATTTGAGATGCATCTCAACCACCACCACTTCTTTGGATGCATAAAAGCAAGCCTCAATTGTTGCTAGGATGTGTTGAACTGTCGGGTCTGTTTTTCCAATGCCATCTGGCAGACTTTGGACTACTATAGGGTGGTTAGGCTGATGAACCAGTTAATAACTGTGGTTCCGATTCCCAACATTGCCTTTTAGAGGGGATGGAAGGAACTACAAGAAAGGAAAGTGACAAAGAAGGCGTTTGAGATGCTTAAATGCCACAAGTTGGCAGGCAATTCTGAAGCGATTTATTTTACGCTTATTTGAAGAGGGGAAGAGACTACTATGAAGTCCACATTAGTGTCAGCCAGTAAGCCATTAGTCAATTGATACATCATTTGGTCAACAATCCGTTTGGCGGTAGCCCTCAAGAGAGCCATCATCACTTTTACAGTTGCATAATCGGAGGCAGTCAATCAGGTAATCATTTGGCCAGCTTATTTTTTGCTGTTTACCGGTATCGCTACCTTGCCGATGGTCACACAGTCTAACGGCTTTTCATCTCCTCTCGTCACACTAAAGCACATTTCTTATTGACTACGCGGCAGCCCGTTCACGTTACGCACCTCATTAATTCGTCCCCACTAACAGCTTCCGCTGCCCATTCTCCTATTTATCCTTCTAAATCGAGCCGGTGTTTTCCATCTTACCTGATCTGATCTAATTTATCTAATAGGAGACAGAACGCTATTGCGAAGCATCACTGAGTGGTTTCAAAGCCTACAATGATTACGAGAGCTGAATCAGCATTGGAGGCCTTTTGACTAAAGTTGTTGATTTCAGTGCTTTTGTTTCTCGATGAAGTCAAAAAAAGGCTTCAGATAAGGGATGAAGTGAAATTGTTTGCCCCTGTTTGTGGGCTGGTGGAATGAAAATGAATAAGAAGGAACGATTGTCATTGATACACGCTGAATCACTCTTGGTCGATTAATGATGGAATATACAAATTCAAACTACCTCTGTTTGTCGTTGGAAAAGACAAGATAGCAACTACATGCTTGAGACAGCGCAAACTCGAAACTTAGACAACCAAAAATAACTTCTTTTTAACAGTTCCCAGTATTTCTTCGCTTAGAGGGGTATGCAGTGAAGACCTCGGTGTCCAAATGTGATATGGCAGAGTGTAGTGTGTAGTGGTACAGGTTACTTTAGCGCAGCGTAACCAAGTGTGGTCCAGCGTAGAAATGACACAACCCGCTTAGCCTTTTTGCCATTTGGAAACTAAAGAGTTGAATGCTGCTGTTTCTCTGCTAAATTTTACTATCCAAGCGTGGAATAGAGCCAAACAGTGGTGACACAATGCAACGTCGCCTTATGATTGGTTCTAGAAGGGAATTCGGAGTGATTTACACGGTTAGATTTGGCTTAAAATTTTTGTACCACTACACCTTGGAACGCTTCAAAATCTACCACCTACAATTTCTCATCTGCTTGCTTTGTGTGCCAACGCGTTTATGCTAATGCCTACAGATCCCAAAATGTATTGCTCAATTTATAACTTAATCTAATGCATGGGTCTGTATCCTGATGATATCGCCTTAATTGGCAGACTTAATGAAGATCAATGCCATTTCACTCGTTTGAAATATAAAGTCTCACAAAAATATTTACATCAGATTACTCGAGCGTTGTAGATTGGTACTAAATGAACGGTTCCTTTTGGCAGATGATGGAAATTGTGTGCTCTATAAACATTGTCTTTGTTTCAAACCTTCCAACTTCCCCACTCCAACTCATCCTCCATGATAAGGCGTGCACATCCATTATTCTGTGGTAGTGCGGCCAAGAAAACGCCAAGTATTATAAAATGTTAAAGGTTTTAAGTAAAATTAGCCCTCCCAAAAATCCACTTTGCCTAGGTAAATCTGCAGCTTTTATACATCTATCTATTGGAAATAAGTTTTCGTTGTGGGTTTGGCGGGGGCGTTTGTGGCTGGAGTATGCAAAACTTGAACATGTTTTATGATAGAAATTATAGTTTCGCACTAGGTACAAAGCTGTGTGAAAAGGAATTTTGTGGAAATTGGAATAGATGGGCCTTTGGAGTTGTTGGCATCCCAAAAAACGTCCTAATTTATTTCACTAAACATTTGAATTTATAACAAACCTTGAAAGCAGCCCAGTCTAGGTTAATATCCTAACCCTAGTTTGCTTGCTTGCAGAATCCCAAGCCTTAATTTCAGGAGGTAGACTTTGTAATAAAGCAGACCTTTGCTATGCACTACGCTTCATTCAAGCCCCATTCGGTTTTTCATCTGCGTGTCTTCTGTTTGAATGATTTCTAGTTCTCTTTGATAGCATTGCAACAAAAGAACACCAGTCACGCCAATTCTCACTTTCCCTGTGGACTGATTTTTAGCCTACTTAAATTAAAATAAGAAGTGTTGGAAAATATTATTTGTCCATGAGGCATTTTTGCCTTCAAATTAAATCAATGTTAATAATGCAGCTGGCATAGATTGAGTAAGCATTTCATGCTGACTTCGAATGCATTTACTATGAATTTGTTTTCATTTTCTTTTTGCCCAAAACCGCATAACATAACCACACTCTTGGTGCTATTCCTTTCCCCTTGTTCCCTCTTACAGAGCACGCACATGTGTGCAACCCCAGCTCCTTGTCCTTGCTATTACGCGAAATACGAGCGCTCGCCTACTTGTTAACTTTTTTGGACTTGATGGCTATTTCGCACTTCTACTTCGCTGACTGCAAATCTTGTTTGCCTCAAGGCACATACTTTGTGCCTATAGATTTGTAGCTTAAAAGGAAGTCTACATTGCCCTACACTTTGAGCGCGTCACAAGACCATATTCGAAATACACTTTAGTAAGGCATTATTCGATAGGAGTGGCTTCGCTGCAGACCGTGCTATTAGGAGTTGTGGTCGTAATTATTGTGATTTAATGGGTAAGTCAAAGTAAGTGAAGGAGTTAGAGATATGAAATTTGAATAGATGCATGTAAAACGATTGAATACATTGAATTGTACTGTGAAGAAAACCGTGAGAGTTTAGGTACAGTACTTGACTGGTGGCAGGGTAGACCGAGGATGGTGTGGACCTAACGTCCTGAGCTTTGGGTTTGAGACTTGCGTGCATTTACTCATCAATAATGGATTATCTATCAATCTGGCTGTCAAGGATCTTGTCACATCTCGAAATTCCTCCCCATCCGTTAACAGCAAGTGCACAGTGCTCCTTTACTTCCTCCCAAATTACTTACAGTCAATCGCTTATTTGGAAACTGCTTGGAACGCTCTTCCTGAGCAACATCTTTCGACTATGCCAGAGTAAAATAAACGCCTTTGTTATTCACTTGGGTGGTCTTCATTGGTTCACAATGCTGCTAATTTACTTTTCGTGCTGATCGTTTCGTTACACACACCTACCTCCTGCAGATAGTACAGTTTGCCAGAACTCAAAATGACATAACTAAAACTTGAGTCAAACGGGGAAAGAGAGAGCCAGTGCAAATAGAACTGGAGGTATTTTTAAATTCTGCACCAAAGAAAGCTGACACGAAGTTCTCTTACGTGAGGTAAGTGCGTAGTCAATATTCGAGGCATTGAAAAGTCGACCATCTCAAAGACAAAGAAAAGAAAACTTTTTATGTAAGCTTACACTGCTTATTTAGTGGCTTTGCCTAAAGAACATTGATTTTTGAAATCGGACGCCATCAAGTCGAGATTCGACAATGCGTGTTACTCCAATACTTGCGCTCATTGCCAAAATTCTAGGTGATCCGCATGCTTTCTCGCAGTATTTGCCAGCATGCCTGAAGCTTATTCTATCCAATCATTTTAAGGAATTTCTCTCAAACCTTTCATGTAATCTACACTGTGACAGAGAACTTATATATTATGATTAAACGTTGGTGCTCCCAGTCACTCTCAAGGGACGCATTTCTGACATTAATAACAATCAGGTTGCTGAAGTAGAGGCCATCGAAAGGCAGCTTAAGCTGATTCTTGCATGAACGAAGAGAACTTTACGAAAATCTTGTACGATGCTCACCTGATTCACTCCTCAACCTGGTTCTGCTGCACCTAGAATTCGTTAAATACAGATGCCGCAATCTCTTCACGACAGTCACGCTTCTTATCAGTTACGCACAACGCCAAAAAGTGCCATTCAGTAATAGGTCCAAGAGGTGACACACCTCTTATTTTGTTAAGTAAGAACAATGGCTTTCAAAGAAAATATGCCCTTTGTATCTCCTGGTCTTAGTGCGGAGAACAGTTTCTCAGTGATGTTTCCCGCCTTCTTTAACCTCTGGATTTGCTCGTTCATCAGCCGAAACACTTCATATAATTATCTAGGCTGTTTTTGCTTGACACCAACTTAGTTTCAAAATAAAATTATTTTGTTCAAAGCCAAAACTTAAAAATCCTAGCCAAGAATAATACTTCACAGTCAGTACCGTCACACTGAGTTCGGAGACTACCACTAATGTAAGGAATTTGGTTAAATTTGTAAACGGTACTCAAAATTAATTAAGATTTTGCAGCCAGTAAAGAGGTGAAGGTATATAAGAGTCCCATGCGAATGCTGGATAACTAAAATGCCTTCATTCAATCAACCACAAATCACAACTCATTCAATCAGCGGGGAAGACCGAAGGTCTTGACCACGTTGGTGGTGACTCTGCGAGGGCAGCAGTCTGCTTTGCCTAAGCATAAGCACAAGCATAGTTGTTCAGCTCCTGAGCCCAACTGAGAGTTGGATGATGATGCATATGAACGCTGCTCTGTTTGCTTGAAGTCGCCCTCCGATCTGCGTGAACCTAATCGAAACTCATTAGAAGAGGCCAGAGAAGTTAAGGTAATCTTGGTGAACAACCCAGCTTCCATCAACTTCTCCTTAAGCTGCTTTGCATCTACCTCTCAGGCTCATACCATCCCAACCCCTTTAGAATTTAGGTGAGGGCTTTGATAGCCGATTCGCAAGGAGTGCACATAAACGATTTTGGTCGGCAAATGAGGCAGCACAATGCAGCTTTATTGTGCTGAAGATAGACCCAAATATTCACCTCCTGTTTTATGCATTCCTTCACATTACTAAGTAGAGACTTTCGGCATTAGGGAAGCCTCGCCTTCGTGGGAAAGTATGCGGGCAGATGATAGCCCACAGCAACTGGTGCGTCAGATAGTTTAGGTGCACTTCCCTTCTCATTTTCTAAACGGCCGTAATGTGGTTAGGAGAAAATGCTTCTCGTCTCATGGCTAAAAATTTATGCTGAAGGAAGACCTAAGACAAAAACTGACCCAATCGGCAACGGATTTATTTCTTTCTCCCAAATGCAGTTCGAATGCGCACCTAAGGTGAAGATGGCTGTTTATTCAACAAAGGTAATTCCTCAACCCTTGTTTTTGTGTTGGTGCGATGAATGACGAGAGGATTGATTCTCGCGAGTCACATCACAAGATAAGCATAGGGGAAGACATTTATAATGTCACACGAGAAAGAACACGATTGGTTGAGGATTGGTGTTAACAGTAATAGTATGGTTCGACGGCGAGCCATCAACAGCACTTGAAGTTGTTAGCAAAAACACAATCGCTGTTCAAAAGCTAATAAAGCTTAACTATTTTTTCCAGATCGAGGATATCGCACATTTATTTTTGGTTTGGCTTAGCGCACGAAGCTTTACCGAGCTGAACCAAAAAGGAAATGGGAAGTGGGGGGCATAAGCTATAATAAATGAATAGATATAGCGAGAAATGCTAATTACTTTTGAGCCATCTTCGACGTTTATTAGCGATTGGGAAAAAGGGAAGGAATTGAGACCTAGAGAGGTTAAAGGCGTTGCTGACTGATAACTTTGTTAAGGTCTACGAGAACAACAGCACCATGGTCCCAAATAACTTCCAAATCGTAATCGAAGCACAGTGATCTTGGCCAACTTAGGTAGCTTTATGTGTTGTTGAGTGACCACTGACAGCATCTAATGGCAACCTTTGCTGAGAACCCAAGATACGAATTTTTTTGAAGTAGTCAACGATTGATTGGTTAGTGGCAAAGTTTGGGTGAAGAAAGTGGGAAAGACTGATCAGGAGACCTGCCTTTTGCCTATTCTGTACCTGTTACCACCCTTGCTGAGCATATGCCAAATATGAGCTTTTAAATGCCAAAAATGTAAGGAGGTCAAAACGAGGTCGAGGTAATAACTGAAGAAGGTTGGAAAAAAGGAAACTGTAGGCGATTCTTGTAAATTTTTAGCCAATATCAAAACCCTCACTTTGGAAAAAAATGACACAAATGACGTGTAGGATAGGAATCAAACTTGGTGGAAAAGGGGCCCACTTAAAGAGTCGCAGGCTTCGCATCGGCCGACTCGGAGACAGTCGAGTGCTTCGATGCCACTTCTTCGATCGCCATTCCGTGTGTCCGGGAGGTGAGGGAGGGATAAATATTATTTGCAATGCGAAAAAGCAACTATTCACTGGTCTTTGACCCTTTCTGCCACAGTGCAGCACAATTTGTTAGCACAGCGGTGAACGTTTTTATTTAGTGAGTTCTGCGAATGAGACAAGCGCAGGTATGCTTCCAAAGGACCAGGCGACCAATCAAAATCAAATGGCTTCGTAACAACCACTCAGCTCTAAAATATATCGCTCCCTAACTTGCTTAGCCAAGAAGGTCTATAGCATGACAATTGCTTTAGTGTGTATACATAATAATCTCTTAATAGGATGTTATCGGCACTTAAGAGACAGCTCTTGGGAAGTCAGTGTTTGGCTCTGATTCAGGCACGCAAATGAAGTCAGGCAGGACTAAATGTACAAAGGTGTCTGATCGAAGACCAGGTGCGCTCCTTCTAATTCCAAACTATCTGCTTTCCTCCCTTAACGTAAGTGCCCTTCGTCAGTGTTCAATGGAGAGAATATTTTGAGTTTTGCTTCGTCAGCATTTTTCTTCATAATGTGAGGCAGGTTCATAAATGGCAAATCCACTGCATTGCCCATTATCTCTATATGCTTCAAATAATTCTTGTAGGCGAGATGGATAACGATTTTAATCTGGTCGTAAAAGAGCGGGTCAACACGCTGGACCTAGCCAAACCACATCCTAAATCTAAAAATGTTTCAGCTGCTGCAATAGGAACATCTAACCTTCTCATATCAAGGTTGGTAAAAGGGAAGAGGAGGAGGAAAAGGAGGGAGCCTCTACACCGTCAGTTCATGTGTTCTTTGCGCGAATGCAAGGTTGAATGAATTGTGGCGTACAGCAGAACAGGCTATCGCTACCGCTACCTGTCTTCGCAGATGTGAATTCACCGCTCTATATGCAGCCACTGCCACTCTCCAGGTTAAGTTTGTTGTTTGCAGGAGAGAGAAGCCTCGTTGTTTGGGTTTGATGCAATTTTTGAAATCGTGCATACGATCTGCGGCATCACAGCGTTGGATGAGGATAATGAAAATGGCAATAAGTAAATTACACGTAGGTATTCATAAATAGCGACGAATCGTGTCTCTCATTCATTGCTAGAGCTCGCACGACAAAATGAGTACATAGAGGTAAAATTTGGTGCAGACTACATTGGGGGCGGTTGCCAAACTGCTGTAGCGAGGCATTATGGCCGCGGGTAGAACAATCAGAGCCAATTTTCTTTAAGGCGACAAAACTACGACCTTAGTTAAATCCACGAAGAATGCTTCCCAACTCACTACCTTACTCCCAGTTCCAAACGAGCCAGCTTCGGACAATTCTTAAGTTGTTCAGCGAAAAATGCAAATTATTTATCACATAATGATTCTTGACTGCGCCTTATTAGCATTAGAAAACGACTCATTGGTTGTTCGGAAAAGATTAAACCCTAGATATTGAGGTGGGATAGGACAGATTTTCTGCCAGCAGCTAAGTTAACTAGACATATCGAAGTTATGTGCGCATACATGCATATATGTAAAGGACTGTTCCTTCCTTCTATTGCTACCTTTCTGACGTCGTCCCACGTATGTTAAGATATGCCGGAAATGGAAGCTGCCGTGGATTAAGGAAAATTGTAACACTGAAAACACTTCGACGTGTGCATGAATGGCCCACTTGAAGGTTCTTAGCTTTTTTATAGGTCATAACAAAGGTTTGAGATAATGAGCAGCAGCCCGCATATATAATACTAATAGATCTGCGGGAAAAGCAAATGGTGCGAATACGATTGCATTCCTTGTATGCATGCCACCATACGTGTCACAGACACCTAGATAATTGACCGCGGGTGGCGAATGACAATACTGGACTCTAACTTGAGGGATACTAAAACGTGAATGAAAGAAAATAATGTTAAAGTCCACAGCTACTTGAGAAGGCATCTTGCTTTTATGCAAAAATGGGTGGCTGGCAATCATTCGGTATTACTTTAAGGCTGTTATGTTCCCTAATGATAAATATGGTGACTGATTTGTTTGCTGAGTGATAACAAATGTGCCCCCATGATAATACCTACCTAACAAAGCTCCGATGATATCAAAATCTTAGTCAAACAAAGAAAGCTTTGCATAACGAATAGTCTTGCGTTGTAGGAAAGAGTATTACATCACAAAGTAAAACTTACAATGTTGTCAACAGGAGAGAATTGTGCCTAATTTCGTCTAACAAATTCCTGCCACAAACCTATAAAGCAAAAGATACGAAGCATGCACATTAGCAGTCATTATAAATAAGCTTAAAAGACCAGAATATACGTACAGGGATGTGTAAGACGCATGTGTTCGACTAATGTAGCCCAATCCTCATGTTCCTTATAGCATTCCAAGCAGTAAAAGCGTGATTCTGAATTCGCTGCAGTCTGAACTGGAGCATTTCGCAATAAAATATGTAATTTAGAATTTATCAGAGACCAAAAAGGCAGCGTTTTATAGTTAACTTTAAACATTAGAATCTTACAGATGTGATCGTCAATGAGGTGTTGGCGAAAGAGTTTAAATCGATCAAATCTTTGCGAACATTGGGAGCACGCGTAATGGCTTGCAACTATTTCGAGCGTTTGAAGCACAACATTTTAGCAGGCTGTGACAAGCACATAAATAAAATAGTAAATAAGATGTCTTTTGGGTTCACTTACATCTTTGATGGCATAAGAAGCTGGCATAGCTATCGAATGCCACCCAGCAAATTGAACATAAGTCGGGAGCCCTAACTAAATAGTGCAAAATGCAACTGAAGTAGAGCATTCAAAGTTTTGGAATAAGTTTAAATCAAGGCAATACAGTGAGCAGAAGAGGTCCGATTTTGCTTGATCAGACTGGTTATTAAAAGATTTGGGTTACGTATTTGACTCTGACTAATAATAAACTCATGTGAAACTGACGCATTTGCGCATGCTTTGTGAACGTAAAGGAAGCCTACCTCGATGGTAACGTACCATATGCGCCCGAAATATGGTGCTGTTCCTGAATAGCATGGGACACAACGAACAAGGAAATGCATCCATTCTAGTGAAGAGCTTAACGGCACACTCAGATTTCTCCTCAGCTCTACACAAGAGCAAGTCTCAAAGGATTACTGATCACTCACGTATTTCACACTATTAAATTAAGCGCTTTACAAATGGACTATATTAATCCTACTTGCGTTTTCAGTACATTTGCATATGCTATGATATCAGCCTCAATTCTCACTGAATTTGGGCCTCTATTCATCAACCAGGCATGTCCTCTATTACTTTCACACATATCAAGCTGACCCTAGATTCATCATAGTCATATTCTTCTCTCTACATGGGCGAAGCAGATTACAGATGTCAAGTGTGATACCCGAGTTAAAGCAGGTCATGAAGGAGGAAACTAGAAGGGCAGCAGTGGCCCTCGATTTATTTACAGGAGCTCCTAGGCAATCAGGCGCGCAATGATGATGGCCTTTCCAGTTTATTGTCCGTTCAAGAGAAAAACATCACTGACGCTTCAAATGCAGTCGCTTATATCTAGAAGTGCGAACAAACAAGCCAAAACAAGTTGATTTCGCGGGCTTAAGCAGTGGCATAAACCTGAAGGGAAATCGCCATTACTGAAAATAGGTTTTGCAAGGCAAGCAAATTGGCCTATTTTTTATAATTCCTGATACAAAACCTTATATTACTCCTTTTGTTTTTCTTTAAACTGCGTTAGTCTATCCGCATATTATTTGGGATGGATAATCGATAAATGACAAGATATTGTTTTGTCCAAGTCCTACGCTTACAAATTTATGTATTTTACACAGCAGCACAGATTAAATAAAGACCACTAAAATAAAAATTGTAAAGACAACTTTGGCAGCAGATCTAGCACAAAATTATCCTATGATGTATTTTAACAAAATAAAACTGGTCGTGTTACAAGCCCATCGAAAGATGTGTCCAAAACATGTTGATCCTGGTGCATCCCTTTAATACATGTGACATTGGCGAAGACATTGTGCCCCGCCGTAGTTCATTTGCTCGGACTTTGGTTAAAAGCCGAGCAAGTCTCATCTTTCTTCATTAAGAGTCAAATTAATGGCGTGAATTCATGCACATTTCTTTGATTTCCAAGCAAATAGTGGGTTTGCATTCCTATTGAATTCCAATCGAATAACAGTCAACAAACATTAAGTTGCCAAGAAAACAAAAGGTTTATTGATCAAGTGACGCTTCTTTGTTGAGGGGGCGTAACTAAAAGCATCAACTTATGTCTGGCTTTGGCGACGATTGTAGCGTCTCGAGGCATCCTCGAAGGCAAGAGAAGGCGAAATGCCAGAGCAGAATATATATATTCAACAGACAGAGGGAAACAAGCTGCTGGCATGGCCTGGAGGCCAACCTACGCAGCTAGGGCAATACGGCCAACTCTGTGTCTCTGACCGAAACCGGTAGTTCAAACAAACAAAATTCTACAACGATCTCGTGATGGGATATACGGATATAGGTTGTCAGCCGTTCGTACCACCGTTATTGGGGTGCAGGACTTGTAAAGATAGGTGTGGTAGGACTAATTCGTATTGCTAGACCCAAGGCACTTGAGTTCTCAAAATTTACACGAAAACGAAGCAGACGACCTGGCAAAATGCCCGAAAATAATTAGTAATTAGCAGCATGGAATGCGTAGCATACTAATATAAAACCACTAAGCTAACACACAGACACCGAAGAAGTCGCCGTGGCAGTGACATTTTCGTCAGGGATAGAATCGATCATGCGTTCTCCCCCTGCTCATCTTATCTTTACCATCAACAAAGGCAGCGCTGTAAATGAAACAATACTTAAGCCAGAAGTACTTACATTAGCTATAAGCTGTGAAAATGCTGCCAAACAGGTTTGTCAACGATTTTCCAATTTACAAATGTATCAAAAAACCTGCAGTACTATGTCAAATAAGACTAGGGGACATTTCAACATGCAGAAGACACTCGTCCGAATGCAGTAGCAAAACTACGCTTGCACATGCACTCAGCTCATTCACGTCCAGTATTCTAGTTCAATATTTTAATTTTTATCCAGACCACTAGATTCCTAAAAGTGACCTCTAAATTTATGTTTCACCCTTTTCGGTACGCTGTAAAAGTTCCATATGCGCTCTTTGAGCAATAAGCAAGCGCAGTAAAATCAACTGCCGGTCCCTCCGCATATTTTTGTCTATCCATTTGGCGCATTTCAATCCGATCCTTTATTCAAAACAGTTGGCACAGCTAGCCTTTTATGGCCTGTCTTTACCAATGACCATCACAGACATTAAAACAGTTGAATTTCTCTGAATATGTAACCAAATTGACATTGTGATTAATTACCGATAATTAATTAATGGAATTGTAAGAGCAGTATCGCCTTCTGAAAATAAGTGCATGCCTTCTTTTTGAAGTCTCGTCATTGCCAAGTCATTTCAGGTGACTAGAAGTCCATACTTCTATGTTCAGACTGATTCGCATTGCTAAAAATGGCAGAGAAATTAGCTTTATGTCGTGTTAAATGGAATGATCTGGCTAATTATTCAGTTTTGAACGCCAAGGCATGGTCGATATGATCTGACGAATTTCCATGGAGCGTAGCTGTGACATCTTAAGGCGGTACTGCTAATACCTAGCTTCGACGAAATCGTTTTTCTTAATGAATCCTTGCCATGTCGTACTTGTACTGAATGCAAGTTCATCTTCTGCAGAACAAACTGGAGTATCGAATAAAGGGCAAGGACCCTTTCTTGAATACACTTGCCTGTAATGTTAAATTGCATGACTCTCATTGCATCAGCTGCTTTTCTGAGCTATGCATTAAGCGGCGTTGCACCTTGAGCCAGAAATTTGTGCGTTAAGATGTAACGCTTGCTTATTAGCGGCGCTTTTGCGCTCAAATTTATTTCTTGGGTATTTGGTGCACACACTACAGGGAACATGGAGTCACCAACTCTTAATCATCAATTTTTACTCTCTTGCTAAAAAATGGTTTGCATCCACTTGAAGATTATCTTCTGAAGGGGTAACATAAAACGCTTGTCATTGGCCCATGGCGGCAGCTCCACTGATCGTATTAATGGACACTGCAGATGCAAACTCTATGATTGCTGACGCCCTACTATTTAAATACCTGTTTTCAATCTAGTTTACTAATGCATTTGCAAAAGCAGGATATTTAGCTAAAGTTTCTATGAATTGGATCCATTGATAGACATCAGAGAAATTTGAAAAATAAGTGCTTATGAGTTCGCCGAAATAAGCCTAGCAAAAGAAAAATGTTATATAACTACGGCTAAAAAGCGCTTGTGACAAAGCATATTTACTCACATGCGCATGAAAGCAAATGTAGGTAAAGGACAAAGTTGTGCTTGGTTGGCTCAAGGCACGTTCGCAAACGTGCAGTCACGGATCTAAGTTCAGAGGAAAATTTTTTTATAAAGGGAGTCGAGACATGGTAAAAAGAGAATCAGAAGGGATTCGCTTTAAGCTGAATATAGGTGAGGATCAGAACGCGAAAAACGCATGCAAACCGTTTCGAATGAAGATTTCATTCAAACCATCGCTTTAGCAAAACATGCTGCATAGGGGTTGCAAGAGTAGTTTGCGATCAGATTCGCCTAGGGAGCGCAACGTGCTGCATTGAAATGACCATTCATTCTTTGTGAACTGCGATGCACTTTTCGATACTATGAGGGTCGGAAAAATCGTGGAGTTTTGACCACAGGTCTTACGCAAATTGCATCGCTGTGGATCAGCGGAATAAGATGCCCATGATTAAGTTATCGACCGAGCAGTAGTAGTGGAGGAGAATTATTGGACAAAGTGCTGTTAAAAGTAGCTGGCAAATCACACGTAGAGGTTATGAAGACGCTTTTGGCATTGGGAAAAAAACGCTATGGTTCTTGCGGCAGTGGGTTGACTCGAGGCTGTTCCATTCGATACCCACCAATATCTTGGAGACCCCCATCTGCTGACCTATGGAGAGTGTGTTCAATCAATGTTAAGGGAAGCGCACAGTTGGCTGCGTAATGTCATTTGTCTGTTCAACCATGCTATGCGTGTAGCGGTAGCCTTTTCCTCCACTGGAAGTGGAAACTTATGAAGGAGAATGACTGTGTCAAACCACAGGCAGGATGCGTACAGGTGATGCGGTAATGCTAACTGAAACAAAGTAGACAATCATTTCTCTCCTGAGACATCAGTGGTTCCTACTCCTCTCAAGTTACAAAACAAGTATTTTCCTCCTTTTGTTTACGAATGCAAGGTGTGTGCACCAAACAGTTGAAAATGAAGACTGTTATTACGTACGATGTCAGTCTTACGGTCATGTGAGTGATTTAACGTAGTTTGCAATCATATACAAGAGTGGAAGATATCGAGGAAAGCAAAGTAAATTTAGGATGAATAACCTGATATGAGAGGTGAAAAGGCTTGAAGCATTCCAAAAGATGTTTGTATGCCTACAGCAGATGCACCAGCTGTATGTTCATTATTAGTCACATTTGTTTCAAAAATATCCATCGATTTTTGCAGCACTTATGCGAGCAGGGTAATGGACGAGCAAACGAATGAGTAGATAGATAGCTGAAAGCCTTAAAGGAATTAAAAAGTATCACAATAACAAACATTGCTCCAAACCAACCTACACAATTCCCTCCTCTCTCCTCTCCTCTTATTAATGCGTATGACAACTCCAAATGCCGTGCCTAATTAATAGATGTAAGTGCCGCCATTCAGAAATTAAAATAAATCAAATCGTTCATAGACAAAGAACACCGTCTTAGAAATAATCACTTGATCTGCAGCCACAGATTTGGTTGTCACACAAGGCCTCGTACAATAGCAGTTGCTATAGCTGCATAATAATACGTTGCATGCATTTGGCATTCAAATTTGGTAGAAAAGCCGTGTGACGCACATCATGCGGTCTCAATTTTGGCTTTTACATTAAGATACTAATAATGTCTAGAATTTATGACGAGTTCACTGAACCACCAATTTTTTTATTTAGTTTGATTCACCAAGGCTAGGAATGCTATCCGCAAATAAGAATTGAAATGGGTAGCGCTTAGATGGCCTCGAGATCGCAGCATAACAAAAAAGTAACTTAGACTTCGGAAATATTAAGCAATCTAACACGATAATGAAGTTCTTTTCATAAGTTTGGCGATTGGACTAAAACAAACACTGCTCATTCGACTTTACTTTGTGAGGACAAGCAACTGATTTAGCAAATAAATAAAAATTGTATTTCTAGCCATGTACACAAGGTCACTTACTCAACGAATGAGGTTGTGGAGGCAAATAAACCACTGCATGGAATTTCAAGCGTCAAAATAACATACTTTAAGGCCTTAATTTTGAACGCTTGCTTAAATCTACTCTAGGAGAAGCCCCAGATAGTTCAGTGTCGAGATGGGGACGTCAATGTAAATGCATTTGGATCACTGGCCCCTAGGCGATTTTCGTGCAGTTGGCCTGCTTCGTCCCTTTCTCCATACTTACTCTTCCTCCTACCCACATCCCATCCTTTGTTCTTGATCCTGTCCCCTGTAGGTCACAATTGGGGATTGCGGCTAAGCTGACTATCATGGCATTGCCGCCAAAATCATTCTGTCAGTTAATGACAAATCACCGGTGACATCCGTAATTTTATCTTTGGGAAAGGTATAAAGCTTGCCAAGTGGATGTTGTCACACACTGCTTACGAAGTGTTTGCGAATTGTGGCACCGGCATGCGTGTTGGGATGCGGATTTGTTCATTTTTAAACAACTGTCTTTAGCTTCTTTTCATTCCCTGCCCGACATGCTGTGAGCATGGATGTCAAGAAGAGATGCACTGACGCTTTACTGTAGACAATGTTAGTTACTGAATGCTAAACCATGACGCATTTATGACGTTTGCTCTCCTCACGCAAGTAATGATTGCGTTTTCGAAGCAGCTTTAGACTTTGGGTACAATTTTCATGTCAATATTATGTGACCTTACACGCCGCGACTGCTCAGGAGTTAACCCTCTGCCATCCTCTACTTAGTGATTCACTGCGAATCTTGTAGGCTACAAAGAAGTAGAACCTAGGCGTATTAGGCAGACTTCGGCGGCGGCTGAAACATGCCATCCGCAATAACGCATTTTAATCCAGAACGCTACCGAGACTCTAAAGTCAGGCTAATCATGAAATATTATTAACTACATCAGTGTCATATACTAGTTGTATCGAGCCAGCGCAGAGTAGTAGACAGTCCATCATAGCCCCAACCCTTCTCCTCGATCGAATGCATATGACTTCACAAACTACGCAACTGACTGACCACAAACAGAGTTCAGTTATCGTCTATTTGAACAAAGACCATGGCCAGCATGCATGTTGAAGTCATTTAAACAAACTTATTCGCACACAAACGTATGTTTAATGGATGAAAATTTTGGCTTGATTTTCCATCTTTGATTACTAGTTTTAAGGCTTCATTTGTCGAAATAATGTTCTCAAAAACTATCCACCCTTTCTTCCAACAATCAAACAAAAACTCTCGACCCCTACGTTTTCAATGCGATGCAGGCGGCCCCCATCACCACCTTGTCTTGTGAAATAGACAACCTCCAATCCCATCTATTGCAATAAACCGACGTTTGGGTGAGTTGGAAAACGAACTAAGAGCAATGTAATAAATGCCAACTTTTCAGACAATCCTCTACTCATCGGCGAACTATTTATACTATGGGTATGGAGAAAAACTCCTTGATCCAAAGAAAGTTATCCTGTTGATCGACAAATATTTCTTATGTACTTGGAGCATATAACAACAGTGGAAATAGGATTGCATTGGATAACTGCACAAAAGACATCTGATTTGTAACAAGTCTGTTCTACGATAGTTCTCGTAGAACAGACAATACACAGCCAAATTGCAGCTCAACCAATTTTATGTATCTTCAAACCGTTTGCCAACAACCTGCTCAGACGAACCAAAGAATGAATCGTACTGCTCAACTAGGCTCGTAGATATCCCGGAAAGATCCTATCCATATTTTGCCAATACGCAAGGCCAGACGTCACACACGAAACAGTACCAGTCAAGGTATATTAAACGACCCGCACGTGGCACTTGCATTAGAATACGCTGATTCCTGGCGACGCAGAGTACGCCAGAAATGAAGGGTTTCACGAATGATCCCGTGAAAGATTTTACCGCAAGTTGCAAGGTTGCGAAATCGCTCCATTCCGAAGGGATGGACGGGCGCACTGCTCCAACACTGTTCATGGCTTCAGAAGGATTTGCCTGCATGTCTCGACCATCCATACAGTCATCAGAAGCAATTATTTAGTGCGGTGTTTCTTGGATTCCTTTGTTTTTGCACATGCCTATCCCCTTATTTCAACCCCTTCAAAAATTTATAAAATTACGCATCTCCTTTTTGGGCATCAAAGTATCACAATTGACACTTACGTGTTTGGTCGTCAGTAATCGACTCGCTGGAAGACTGATCCATGGTAAATGCGCGCAGTAAGAGCATGCAGGTCTGTAGAGAAACAAAAGCCTACGTTCAAAATGCCACCAAGTCGGTTTCCACGCATCACTTAAACAAGTGTTACTGCTAGTGCAGTAACAACTTATAAACATAAGCTCTACTAAATCTGGGAGAAAACAGAGGGAGATTGAATTCACACTGACACCCACATGGGCAGTTGAATCGTAAGCCATCAGAAAACGGTCTCACCTTAGACATTAATCCATCCTAATAACATCAACGGGCAACTATTATCTCAGATGCAGTTAAACAAAGGTCCTCAAATCTAACGAAAAACAATTTTGAGTCGATTAATTTTGATTCACTCCAGTAAAACTAAACTAGTCACTAAAATTTATTACTCAGCTAGCGTAAAATGGATAGTGCACTCATGGATTTAAATAAATTAGGTCGTCGATGGATTTTCAATCGTATCGTTGGGGTGGGTGGGTTACAAACCAACTGCTTTCTTGGGTTGGGTTTATTTGCTTATATCTCTTTGCTTGTTTGTCGGCTGGTTGTAATTCCTAAATTTTAGGAGCTTTCATGCAAAAGCTCGTTTCCTCGTGGTTATATCCACACAGTATAAGCCCTGCTGCACATTTGAGAAGCAGCACTATAGTCATCATGAAGAGGTTACTTTCTTAATGCATGAGATTTCCTTTTGTAATTCATTCATTAATTCGAAGTTTGACTGAGACGGTTTTTTGATAATTTGGGTGAAGTCTATTTGGAGAAGTTATGTCCTACCATTTTATGGTCGTTCTAGGTGCCGCAAACGGTATCTTTACATTTTTTTATGTTAGCAGCCTGTTGTCTTCATTGGGAACGAAACATAACGAGACGTGAGTGATTTGAGTCCCACATAATTTTATGCATACCTCAATTGTAGAAGTGTGCTTGCTGTGGTGTAGAATACAAAACAGTCCACGTGGTTAAAATTCTGAGAGAGTCCAAAAATGTGCTGACCGAATTGAATTTCAGTCTACTTGTTTTTTGTTATTAAGATTATTATCAAATGACCAAAACAACAAGCAAATTCGTCATACATGCTCCAATAGCTGAAAGGTCTATCCTCACATTGCTCTTTAATTTTATGCAGATGCGACCTGCCCGCTCGTGATGAAAAGTGGTGCACAAAATAAAAGGAGAGTATGAGCCGACCATAATGTAGTACTGACTAGCTGCTGCAATGGTATCATCGAGAAATAGCGCAGGTTGACCCAGCTGTGGTAGTTGTGATTGGCTGATGGGAACGATAGCGAGTAAGTAGATGCGAAGAAGGCACTGATGAAGGGATTTATGCTGCGTTTTACAGATGAGGAGAAATTGTTATGATTCTTCAGGCAGTAGCAGACAAGGCCGCAAGGAAGGAGTCAAAGGTGAGGTATCAACCATGAACAAGGCGAAAAAAAGAAGGATGAAGCAAAGCTACGCCATTTACATTTACAAACTGCTGCGCGAGGTGCGTTCAGACACGGGCATCTCCTCGAAAGCGATTTAATTGATGAATTTCTTTTTAAAGGGATTTAACGCTCAGCTGAGCCGGTTTGTGTTCTGCAATGAGAATCCGACCACCACGATTAGACGATCTAAGTAGATGAGATGGGATGTGCCACTGTTGCTGCTGCTCTTTCCTCAACCTTATTAAGTGCCTTAGTTGACGCGTCCCACGGCTTTGTTGAAGGTCACCATCATCAAGCTTATTCTTGGATTTTGTGGATGAGACGAGTACTTTTACCACCTTCTCCTTTTCACTTTCTTCCTCATTTTTATTGGCCCACTGCTCTTCAGACGCAACGATGTCTAAACCTAGAGCATGGGTCAGAGCAAAGTGCAATAATGTGTGCGGCGACATTTATAAGGGAAGCGATGTCTGATGATTGGGTCGGTGGCAAAGAGAGAGGAGTAGACTTTGTGCTTGAATTGACCGATCGTACTGCTTTTAGTTCTCAGTGCTGTCACATGAGGGAGTTGCAAATGAGGTGAGACGATGTGGCTCTTCCCTTTCAATAATTCAGTGGCGTGCCAAAAGGCAAATATATGAGGGAATTATTGAGTTAATAGCGGGTGTAGAGAACAACGGTGAACGCTGATGTTTACCAAATTCTGCTGAGTTAGTTGCACACAGACTGACACTACCAAACTCGATAACTATTCCAAATCCACTTTGATTACCTCTGCATCCGGTTAGGCTCTAGGGATGAATTAGGATTATAGTAGAACTGCTGTCCCAAGCCATGCTTTTTCCTTTCAAATAATTGTAAACTTAACATTTAGTGACTTTCTGGCAGGTATAGATTTAATCTCTTGTCCTTGAACTTAAAGCTTTCTTATTAATTTTACAGATGAAGGACATTTAATTTCTTAAATGGTTGCGAAAATATAGCGGCCCTTTATGCAAGCACAGACTGCGTAGAACACTCATTACGCCATTTAGCAAAAATCTGTAAAAGAATCATGTGCTAATTAAAGTTAACTTTTCAAAGGCATATCGGACATTAACCAATTTGAATGGGCTAACAAGGGGGCGTGACGTAACCTGTTTAACTACCGCTCTGCACAAATGGGCCTCAGATTTGTCTCATCATGTTGGCGTTTCAGCAAGAAGTTACCACATTAAATGACCTATCGATGGAGTTCAATTAAGGATCAACTCTCCAATTTTGTGGACATGTGTCCCATCCAGAACGCGCACAGGCTCACATTCACACCATTTTACTGCTATTATCGTAGCTGAAATGACCAACTTCGGCTGACTAAAATTGGCCACGGTGAGTAATAAGCGAAATCACAAATGACGGATTCTAGCCAAATTCACGCATATAAAGAAACGAAAAAGACCCTTGGGAGTCAGCGGAATTATAAATCATTCGCCTATTTGTATCACGTTGAAGAACTACTAATGTGGCATTGCACAAACAATAAAGATTACAACACGGATGTTATTTTTTAACTCTCGGTTTCGGTGACGGACTTCTCGCTTGTTTATAAGCCCTGCCATTAGTCCTAGTCCTTTTGCCCTTAGAAAAGTCTCAGGACGCTACGGTGACGTCTAACCTATAGAATTCACGTGCCTTTTGACATTAAAACATTTCAACTGGTTGGTGCTACAATTATTTTAATTGCTTACTCAGTTAGCGAGTGTTATTCTTGTCACTTCTCATTTCGCATACTTATCTTATTCATACACATTCTGCTTTAAAACCCTTTTTTAACCTTGCTTGCATTGCCCTGCGTTTTAATAAACTAAGCATGCTCTTTTATAAACAGCATATTATGATTGCTGCTTCTACTAACTCTTCTTTGTAATGGTATTTTAAAAATACCTAGCTTATAGTAATTCTTGTTTAGTTGTCTAACTTATTAGGTCCACTGGCCTCGTTTTATCATGTCGCTTGGCGGCATTGCAGATCCGTTGCTGATCGCATTTACGGGCGCTGAAGCTCAGGCTAGTAGAAATATAAGTTGCTGTTACTGCTCGGCTATACTTGGTGCGAACGACGGTCTGGCACATTAGCTAGACATGCATGCATAGGTAGATCCATCTTTTATATCGTCTTTGAACAACACCATTTGCGCTGCATTAAGTTACTCAAAGTGTGTGCATTAATGGTGTGCGCTAATGACAGTTTTATAACTTTCTAACTAAAAAACATGGGTCGTTTTAGGCATCTAATCCTTGCTGCGACCATGCCTTGATAGTTAGCTGTGCCCCTTCTCCACCTTCCATCATCTCTTAGTGCTAGGTGACAAAAAGAGCTTTCTCTCTTCGAATTAAAGGGATTTCAACGTATTTCAGACGAGTAAATTAATGTTCGTCAAAAAATTATTCCAAAGGCAAGAACTACTAAGTGCATTCGTAAAAAGCGATTCTTTGGAGAATGGCTGCCTGTATGTCTGTGATGGAAGCCATCAACCATAAAAGTGGTTAAAAGAAGAATTAAGGATTTTTTTAAAGCTGAAAGACTTGAGACAGATTGGCAAATAGTTGGACGATGAAATCGATGGTTCAAGTTTGTATATAAATAGGTGAGTTGGTAAATGCATGACAAAAGAGACTCAAGAGCCAGAGTTCCCGTAACCCCGTTTACTCCAGATCGAAAACGAAATATGTTAGAAGTCAGTAAAGTGGACAAAAAAGGCTCATACATCAAGGCACAGTTCTTCACCCGACCTTAATTTACAACTGATGCCTGAATCAAACATTGAGCTTGAGGCTAGTTAAATGTTACCAACGACGAGACGTTCAACTGTAGATAGTTTTGAATTAAGGAGACTAAATTCCAACAAATGGGCAATCATTAGTGAAGCATTAAAAGACACGTGACCCATGCAATTGGATGTACTGCAGCTTACTGCAATACCTACGATTGTTATTTTACTGACAAGGGATCATGACTATTACCCATGCGTTACACAAGTTGATGAATTCAAAACCCACTCAAAAGCTGCTCTATTTTTATACCATTGTAGCTAGACTCTTTCATTTATAATCAAAGTACCATTTTCGGCATCAAAATAACGTCTATTCATGTAATGCGGAATCAAGTTTCGGGGTAAAACCGACGGACAAGATGCAGACGTAATCCAATTCAATGAAACGCAATTATGGGTTTGCGGCTTTTTCATCAAAATAACGAAGCGAATTCCTATTCTTTGTCTCATAAGTCCCACTTTAATTAATAATATTTACTCTTCAGTTGCATTCTTATTTTAGTTGATCAAGTGCATGGATTGCAGGTAAAGAGGTTTCTAATCTTGTTTTAAAATGGCACGATGACGTTTTAAAAAAGCTCTAAGCAAAAGAATGCCAAGAACACGTTTTATTGAATTTAATTTTTGAATGGACACATTGGAATGTGAATTGAAAAACTAAAGAACGTTCACAACAAAATGCAAACAATATCATTGATGCAACAGCAATCAAAATTTGGATGCGTCTACTCATGGGTATTTGCCTATAGAAACAGCTTTATTTTGCCTATAATGTTTCGAGCATTAGGAATAAATGTTAATTTGTATAGGTCGCCGCATCACCCGTTGCGGTGGATGGTTGCTAGTTTAAATACAGAATCATTCGCCAAAGATTGGCGTGCCTTGTGCTTTAGCGAAGAATGTTTGCAAGATTTCGTTTTACTTAAGCAGCCCTTGTCACAAAACGAATTTTTCGACGCATATCACCTTTACAATGGGTCTAGTATTGCGAGGTGTCAATAAAACGTTTCGAATTAAATTATCGCCTTGTTCTTGTTTTCTAAAAGTCACCTCAAGTGATAGTGCAAATGTTTTACAAAAAGATGTTAGAAACAATAACCTTCAAATCAATCATTCGCAGCGAATACACCCCAATTATTATACTTTGCAAGCTCAAATTGCTGCTTAATTTTCCGATGCGTCGGTTTTCGAAGTTATTTGTTGTTAATGCTAAGGTCCGCTTAGAGGGTGTATTTAGGCTTCATGTAAGATGAAATGCAAAACAGACTTATTGGCTAGTGGAATTTAGATTTAAAATTACCCTCAGTACGAATTAAATTGAAAGCACAATTCGGTGGGCACATCTGTTATTTTAACGAGAGAATGTTTAGGCTTCTATTAATTATTTTGCAAAGCTACCGAATCAGATAATATTGCTCTACTTTTTCGTTGGCTAAAATTGAAACAACCATTTCCATGCGAATTTTAATGGATTGATTAGCGAATTGGGTAACGAAACTCCTTGTGTTGACTGCGAAGGTGTGATTTGTACTGGAACGGCAGAATGTGCGGGTAGCTGTAATGCAAGCGTACACGGGCGCCAACTGTATTTTCGCTCATGACATCCATTCGGGACTTCCGAGACTTGTAGATAATCACTTAGATCTGAATGTTAGTAGCAGTCGCCCTCATGAGTAGGCAGCATCTAATTAACCATGTTTGGTGGTGCCATAATATGAATATGGGTTTCCGTTTTTGACCGTGTTAGCATTTGCAAAGCCTAGTATTTTTTCAGATGTGCATTGTTAAATGACTAAACTTTGGCTTTGGCTGTCATTATTGGCCGCCATTTCGACAACGATTTCCGATTAGAGCTAGTTTGCTGCTCAGATGCATAATTTAAGGCAAATGCTAAGGAAGACCGTGGGCTGGTTTTCCATGCTCTCACACGTGAATGGCTTGGTCTCATTCTGAGAAACTTAGATCACTGCCCCACCCGAAATTCTGCAGGCAGTTTCGGAGGATGTCTTTTCATACATGAAGCGGATGGTGCGTACGGAACCTAAAAAGATGTAAGTGACGCTTCAGGGTTTAAGTCACTGTAAGTTGTCGGACTCAGTTATCGCAGTGAACGAAGCTTAAACCATGCAGCGTTAGTTAAATTATTTTCCGTTGATAGCATGCTATTAAGCTCTTCTGCTCTCAACCTATACCAACCTTGACCTAACAAATAGCCGGAAGATTTTATCAATACATTCAAGCCTGTTTTGTTAAGATCGCTACAGGGAATTCACGGACCACCATTTATGGCAGCATCAAACGATTCTGTACGAGTGGTAGAATTTACCTGGCTAGTCTAGCACAAGACGTTTTCACGTTTTCAAAGCTCTAAGCTATACGTGCGTGATTCTTGCCCCAGACACTATCCATCAATCGCCGGGACCATATAGCGCATTCATTGGGTTCAATTTACGCCTCACCACTCACTTTCAGACTTCATGAAGCATTATGCCATTGGATAAATTGTTTTGTCTTTTAACTCTAGTCTTCAGGTTTGCATGCAATAAGTTGACTCAACTTGTGAGGTAATTGAAATCAAAGTCATCGCTTGTTCATGCGGTACCACCAAATATTTGAAGGAAAAGTGGGCTGCAGTGCAAACCAAAGCTGGCATCATCTACGGAGTAGAAGCAAACCGTTTCACATTCAGTTGCACTAATCACTATATCAGCGTTCACGTTGCAGATCCCGCTACTTAAGTTGCAGTAATAAGCTGGTTTTTGGTGCATCTGCTTGCCGATTGTATGGTTGTATGCAGTAAGCGGTTTTTAGTAAGTGATCAGAAATGAAATGCACTGAGATTCTTGTTTATTTTGCTAGAACCCGCGCAAAGGATAAACCGCATAAGAGGATGTATGCTTTCGTCCCTTTCTGCACGGACGCACTTGCATTCATGACATAGTAGCAATGTTTGCCTAACGCATATGTTCTATGCAGGGCAATCAAGCTCTTACACAAGAGCAGAAGAGTGTAAAAAACATCCAACACAAGCTGCTGGACCGTATGTTGTTGGACCAGGAGACAGATAACATAGGCAGAGATGGCTGATAATCCACATAAGAGGAAAAATTTTCCACTGCTTCTTTACTAGCACATTGCCGTCTCCTTGCTTTAGCGTCATCTTCAAAGGAAATTTAACGTATTGCGGCAACGCGAGATCGCGAGACGCTATGCGCCTCCCTAATGAGACAACTAAAATATAATTGTCTTTTGATCACTATGCGACGAGATGTGATTAGAGGAGTGATACAGGTTCAAAAGCCACATAAGATTTGTGGCTAAGCTAGGTTAAATCGTGAAAGATGAGTATGCGTCTGCTGACCTATGGATTGAATGTCGGTTTGTGGGTGTCATTCCTAAGAGTTGTGGACAGCTCCGACCAATGTTGTGTGCACTTCTGAGAATTTTGAATCCTTCTGATTTTCTCAAGCAAATTATTAACCTTTATGGAATGCTTCAAGCTTTTTCACCTCTCATATCAGGTTATTCATCCTAAATTTACTTTGCTTTCCTCGATATCTTCCACTCTTGTATATGATTGCAAACTACGTTAAATCACTCACATGACCGTAAGACTGACATCGTACGTAATAACAGTCTTCATTTTCAACTGTTTGGTGCACACACCTTGCATTCGTAAACAAAAGGAGGAAAATACTTGTTTTGTAACTTGAGAGGAGTAGGAACCACTGATGTCTCAGGAGAGAAATGATTGTCTACTTTGTTTCAGTTAGCATTACCGCATCACCTGTACGCATCCTGCCTGTGGTTTGACACAGTCATTCTCCTTCATAAGTTTCCACTTCCAGTGGAGGAAAAGGCTACCGCTACACGCATAGCATGGTTGAACAGACAAATGACATTACGCAGCCAACTGTGCGCTTCCCTTAACATTGATTGAACACACTCTCCATAGGTCAGCAGATGGGGGTCTCCAAGATATTGGTGGGTATCGAATGGAACAGCCTCGAGTCAACCCACTGCCGCAAGAACCATAGCGTTTTTTTCCCAATGCCAAAAGCGTCTTCATAACCTCTACGTGTGATTTGCCAGCTACTTTTAACAGCACTTTGTCCAATAATTCTCCTCCACTACTACTGCTCGGTCGATAACTTAATCATGGGCATCTTATTCCGCTGATCCACAGCGATGCAATTTGCGTAAGACCTGTGGTCAAAACTCCACGATTTTTCCGACCCTCATAGTATCGAAAAGTGCATCGCAGTTCACAAAGAATGAATGGTCATTTCAATGCAGCACGTTGCGCTCCCTAGGCGAATCTGATCGCAAACTACTCTTGCAACCCCTATGCAGCATGTTTTGCTAAAGCGATGGTTTGAATGAAATCTTCATTCGAAACGGTTTGCATGCGTTTTTCGCGTTCTGATCCTCACCTATATTCAGCTTAAAGCGAATCCCTTCTGATTCTCTTTTTACCATGTCTCGACTCCCTTTATAAAAAAATTTTCCTCTGAACTTAGATCCGTGACTGCACGTTTGCGAACGTGCCTTGAGCCAACCAAGCACAACTTTGTCCTTTACCTACATTTGCTTTCATGCGCATGTGAGTAAATATGCTTTGTCACAAGCGCTTTTTAGCCGTAGTTATATAACATTTTTCTTTTGCTAGGCTTATTTCGGCGAACTCATAAGCACTTATTTTTCAAATTTCTCTGATGTCTATCAATGGATCCAATTCATAGAAACTTTAGCTAAATATCCTGCTTTTGCAAATGCATTAGTAAACTAGATTGAAAACAGGTATTTAAATAGTAGGGCGTCAGCAATCATAGAGTTTGCATCTGCAGTGTCCATTAATACGATCAGTGGAGCTGCCGCCATGGGCCAATGACAAGCGTTTTATGTTACCCCTTCAGAAGATAATCTTCAAGTGGATGCAAACCATTTTTTAGCAAGAGAGTAAAAATTGATGATTAAGAGTTGGTGACTCCATGTTCCCTGTAGTGTGTGCACCAAATACCCAAGAAATAAATTTGAGCGCAAAAGCGCCGCTAATAAGCAAGCGTTACATCTTAACGCACAAATTTCTGGCTCAAGGTGCAACGCCGCTTAATGCATAGCTCAGAAAAGCAGCTGATGCAATGAGAGTCATGCAATTTAACATTACAGGCAAGTGTATTCAAGAAAGGGTCCTTGCCCTTTATTCGATACTCCAGTTTGTTCTGCAGAAGATGAACTTGCATTCAGTACAAGTACGACATGGCAAGGATTCATTAAGAAAAACGATTTCGTCGAAGCTAGGTATTAGCAGTACCGCCTTAAGATGTCACAGCTACGCTCCATGGAAATTCGTCAGATCATATCGACCATGCCTTGGCGTTCAAAACTGAATAATTAGCCAGATCATTCCATTTAACACGACATAAAGCTAATTTCTCTGCCATTTTTAGCAATGCGAATCAGTCTGAACATAGAAGTATGGACTTCTAGTCACCTGAAATGACTTGGCAATGACGAGACTTCAAAAAGAAGGCATGCACTTATTTTCAGAAGGCGATACTGCTCTTACAATTCCATTAATTAATTATCGGTAATTAATCACAATGTCAATTTGGTTACATATTCAGAGAAATTCAACTGTTTTAATGTCTGTGATGGTCATTGGTAAAGACAGGCCATAAAAGGCTAGCTGTGCCAACTGTTTTGAATAAAGGATCGGATTGAAATGTGCCAAATGGATAGACAAAAATATGCGGAGGGACCGGCAGTTGATTTTACTGCGCTTGCTTATTGCTCAAAGAGCGCATATGGAACTTTTACAGCGTACCGAAAAGGGTGAAACATAAATTTAGAGGTCACTTTTAGGAATCTAGTGGTCTGGATAAAAATTAAAATATTGAACTAGAATACTGGACGTGAATGAGCTGAGTGCATGTGCAAGCGTAGTTTTGCTACTGCATTCGGACGAGTGTCTTCTGCATGTTGAAATGTCCCCTAGTCTTATTTGACATAGTACTGCAGGTTTTTTGATACATTTGTAAATTGGAAAATCGTTGACAAACCTGTTTGGCAGCATTTTCACAGCTTATAGCTAATGTAAGTACTTCTGGCTTAAGTATTGTTTCATTAACAGCGCTGCCTTTGTTGATGGTAAAGATAAGATGAGCAGGGGGAGAACGCATGATCGATTCTATCCCTGACGAAAATGTCACTGCCACGGCGACTTCTTCGGTGTCTGTGTGTTAGCTTAGTGGTTTTATATTAGTATGCTACGCATTCCATGCTGCTAATTACTAATTATTTTCGGGCATTTTGCCAGGTCGTCTGCTTCGTTTTCGTGTAAATTTTGAGAACTCAAGTGCCTTGGGTCTAGCAATACGAATTAGTCCTACCACACCTATCTTTACAAGTCCTGCACCCCAATAACGGTGGTACGAACGGCTGACAACCTATATCCGTATATCCCATCACGAGATCGTTGTAGAATTTTGTTTGTTTGAACTACCGGTTTCGGTCAGAGACACAGAGTTGGCCGTATTGCCCTAGCTGCGTAGGTTGGCCTCCAGGCCATGCCAGCAGCTTGTTTCCCTCTGTCTGTTGAATATATATATTCTGCTCTGGCATTTCGCCTTCTCTTGCCTTCGAGGATGCCTCGAGACGCTACAATCGTCGCCAAAGCCAGACATAAGTTGATGCTTTTAGTTACGCCCCCTCAACAAAGAAGCGTCACTTGATCAATAAACCTTTTGTTTTCTTGGCAACTTAATGTTTGTTGACTGTTATTCGATTGGAATTCAATAGGAATGCAAACCCACTATTTGCTTGGAAATCAAAGAAATGTGCATGAATTCACGCCATTAATTTGACTCTTAATGAAGAAAGATGAGACTTGCTCGGCTTTTAACCAAAGTCCGAGCAAATGAACTACGGCGGGGCACAATGTCTTCGCCAATGTCACATGTATTAAAGGGATGCACCAGGATCAACATGTTTTGGACACATCTTTCGATGGGCTTGTAACACGACCAGTTTTATTTTGTTAAAATACATCATAGGATAATTTTGTGCTAGATCTGCTGCCAAAGTTGTCTTTACAATTTTTATTTTAGTGGTCTTTATTTAATCTGTGCTGCTGTGTAAAATACATAAATTTGTAAGCGTAGGACTTGGACAAAACAATATCTTGTCATTTATCGATTATCCATCCCAAATAATATGCGGATAGACTAACGCAGTTTAAAGAAAAACAAAAGGAGTAATATAAGGTTTTGTATCAGGAATTATAAAAAATAGGCCAATTTGCTTGCCTTGCAAAACCTATTTTCAGTAATGGCGATTTCCCTTCAGGTTTATGCCACTGCTTAAGCCCGCGAAATCAACTTGTTTTGGCTTGTTTGTTCGCACTTCTAGATATAAGCGACTGCATTTGAAGCGTCAGTGATGTTTTTCTCTTGAACGGACAATAAACTGGAAAGGCCATCATCATTGCGCGCCTGATTGCCTAGGAGCTCCTGTAAATAAATCGAGGGCCACTGCTGCCCTTCTAGTTTCCTCCTTCATGACCTGCTTTAACTCGGGTATCACACTTGACATCTGTAATCTGCTTCGCCCATGTAGAGAGAAGAATATGACTATGATGAATCTAGGGTCAGCTTGATATGTGTGAAAGTAATAGAGGACATGCCTGGTTGATGAATAGAGGCCCAAATTCAGTGAGAATTGAGGCTGATATCATAGCATATGCAAATGTACTGAAAACGCAAGTAGGATTAATATAGTCCATTTGTAAAGCGCTTAATTTAATAGTGTGAAATACGTGAGTGATCAGTAATCCTTTGAGACTTGCTCTTGTGTAGAGCTGAGGAGAAATCTGAGTGTGCCGTTAAGCTCTTCACTAGAATGGATGCATTTCCTTGTTCGTTGTGTCCCATGCTATTCAGGAACAGCACCATATTTCGGGCGCATATGGTACGTTACCATCGAGGTAGGCTTCCTTTACGTTCACAAAGCATGCGCAAATGCGTCAGTTTCACATGAGTTTATTATTAGTCAGAGTCAAATACGTAACCCAAATCTTTTAATAACCAGTCTGATCAAGCAAAATCGGACCTCTTCTGCTCACTGTATTGCCTTGATTTAAACTTATTCCAAAACTTTGAATGCTCTACTTCAGTTGCATTTTGCACTATTTAGTTAGGGCTCCCGACTTATGTTCAATTTGCTGGGTGGCATTCGATAGCTATGCCAGCTTCTTATGCCATCAAAGATGTAAGTGAACCCAAAAGACATCTTATTTACTATTTTATTTATGTGCTTGTCACAGCCTGCTAAAATGTTGTGCTTCAAACGCTCGAAATAGTTGCAAGCCATTACGCGTGCTCCCAATGTTCGCAAAGATTTGATCGATTTAAACTCTTTCGCCAACACCTCATTGACGATCACATCTGTAAGATTCTAATGTTTAAAGTTAACTATAAAACGCTGCCTTTTTGGTCTCTGATAAATTCTAAATTACATATTTTATTGCGAAATGCTCCAGTTCAGACTGCAGCGAATTCAGAATCACGCTTTTACTGCTTGGAATGCTATAAGGAACATGAGGATTGGGCTACATTAGTCGAACACATGCGTCTTACACATCCCTGTACGTATATTCTGGTCTTTTAAGCTTATTTATAATGACTGCTAATGTGCATGCTTCGTATCTTTTGCTTTATAGGTTTGTGGCAGGAATTTGTTAGACGAAATTAGGCACAATTCTCTCCTGTTGACAACATTGTAAGTTTTACTTTGTGATGTAATACTCTTTCCTACAACGCAAGACTATTCGTTATGCAAAGCTTTCTTTGTTTGACTAAGATTTTGATATCATCGGAGCTTTGTTAGGTAGGTATTATCATGGGGGCACATTTGTTATCACTCAGCAAACAAATCAGTCACCATATTTATCATTAGGGAACATAACAGCCTTAAAGTAATACCGAATGATTGCCAGCCACCCATTTTTGCATAAAAGCAAGATGCCTTCTCAAGTAGCTGTGGACTTTAACATTATTTTCTTTCATTCACGTTTTAGTATCCCTCAAGTTAGAGTCCAGTATTGTCATTCGCCACCCGCGGTCAATTATCTAGGTGTCTGTGACACGTATGGTGGCATGCATACAAGGAATGCAATCGTATTCGCACCATTTGCTTTTCCCGCAGATCTATTAGTATTATATATGCGGGCTGCTGCTCATTATCTCAAACCTTTGTTATGACCTATAAAAAAGCTAAGAACCTTCAAGTGGGCCATTCATGCACACGTCGAAGTGTTTTCAGTGTTACAATTTTCCTTAATCCACGGCAGCTTCCATTTCCGGCATATCTTAACATACGTGGGACGACGTCAGAAAGGTAGCAATAGAAGGAAGGAACAGTCCTTTACATATATGCATGTATGCGCACATAACTTCGATATGTCTAGTTAACTTAGCTGCTGGCAGAAAATCTGTCCTATCCCACCTCAATATCTAGGGTTTAATCTTTTCCGAACAACCAATGAGTCGTTTTCTAATGCTAATAAGGCGCAGTCAAGAATCATTATGTGATAAATAATTTGCATTTTTCGCTGAACAACTTAAGAATTGTCCGAAGCTGGCTCGTTTGGAACTGGGAGTAAGGTAGTGAGTTGGGAAGCATTCTTCGTGGATTTAACTAAGGTCGTAGTTTTGTCGCCTTAAAGAAAATTGGCTCTGATTGTTCTACCCGCGGCCATAATGCCTCGCTACAGCAGTTTGGCAACCGCCCCCAATGTAGTCTGCACCAAATTTTACCTCTATGTACTCATTTTGTCGTGCGAGCTCTAGCAATGAATGAGAGACACGATTCGTCGCTATTTATGAATACCTACGTGTAATTTACTTATTGCCATTTTCATTATCCTCATCCAACGCTGTGATGCCGCAGATCGTATGCACGATTTCAAAAATTGCATCAAACCCAAACAACGAGGCTTCTCTCTCCTGCAAACAACAAACTTAACCTGGAGAGTGGCAGTGGCTGCATATAGAGCGGTGAATTCACATCTGCGAAGACAGGTAGCGGTAGCGATAGCCTGTTCTGCTGTACGCCACAATTCATTCAACCTTGCATTCGCGCAAAGAACACATGAACTGACGGTGTAGAGGCTCCCTCCTTTTCCTCCTCCTCTTCCCTTTTACCAACCTTGATATGAGAAGGTTAGATGTTCCTATTGCAGCAGCTGAAACATTTTTAGATTTAGGATGTGGTTTGGCTAGGTCCAGCGTGTTGACCCGCTCTTTTACGACCAGATTAAAATCGTTATCCATCTCGCCTACAAGAATTATTTGAAGCATATAGAGATAATGGGCAATGCAGTGGATTTGCCATTTATGAACCTGCCTCACATTATGAAGAAAAATGCTGACGAAGCAAAACTCAAAATATTCTCTCCATTGAACACTGACGAAGGGCACTTACGTTAAGGGAGGAAAGCAGATAGTTTGGAATTAGAAGGAGCGCACCTGGTCTTCGATCAGACACCTTTGTACATTTAGTCCTGCCTGACTTCATTTGCGTGCCTGAATCAGAGCCAAACACTGACTTCCCAAGAGCTGTCTCTTAAGTGCCGATAACATCCTATTAAGAGATTATTATGTATACACACTAAAGCAATTGTCATGCTATAGACCTTCTTGGCTAAGCAAGTTAGGGAGCGATATATTTTAGAGCTGAGTGGTTGTTACGAAGCCATTTGATTTTGATTGGTCGCCTGGTCCTTTGGAAGCATACCTGCGCTTGTCTCATTCGCAGAACTCACTAAATAAAAACGTTCACCGCTGTGCTAACAAATTGTGCTGCACTGTGGCAGAAAGGGTCAAAGACCAGTGAATAGTTGCTTTTTCGCATTGCAAATAATATTTATCCCTCCCTCACCTCCCGGACACACGGAATGGCGATCGAAGAAGTGGCATCGAAGCACTCGACTGTCTCCGAGTCGGCCGATGCGAAGCCTGCGACTCTTTAAGTGGGCCCCTTTTCCACCAAGTTTGATTCCTATCCTACACGTCATTTGTGTCATTTTTTCCAAAGTGAGGGTTTTGATATTGGCTAAAAATTTACAAGAATCGCCTACAGTTTCCTTTTTTCCAACCTTCTTCAGTTATTACCTCGACCTCGTTTTGACCTCCTTACATTTTTGGCATTTAAAAGCTCATATTTGGCATATGCTCAGCAAGGGTGGTAACAGGTACAGAATAGGCAAAAGGCAGGTCTCCTGATCAGTCTTTCCCACTTTCTTCACCCAAACTTTGCCACTAACCAATCAATCGTTGACTACTTCAAAAAAATTCGTATCTTGGGTTCTCAGCAAAGGTTGCCATTAGATGCTGTCAGTGGTCACTCAACAACACATAAAGCTACCTAAGTTGGCCAAGATCACTGTGCTTCGATTACGATTTGGAAGTTATTTGGGACCATGGTGCTGTTGTTCTCGTAGACCTTAACAAAGTTATCAGTCAGCAACGCCTTTAACCTCTCTAGGTCTCAATTCCTTCCCTTTTTCCCAATCGCTAATAAACGTCGAAGATGGCTCAAAAGTAATTAGCATTTCTCGCTATATCTATTCATTTATTATAGCTTATGCCCCCCACTTCCCATTTCCTTTTTGGTTCAGCTCGGTAAAGCTTCGTGCGCTAAGCCAAACCAAAAATAAATGTGCGATATCCTCGATCTGGAAAAAATAGTTAAGCTTTATTAGCTTTTGAACAGCGATTGTGTTTTTGCTAACAACTTCAAGTGCTGTTGATGGCTCGCCGTCGAACCATACTATTACTGTTAACACCAATCCTCAACCAATCGTGTTCTTTCTCGTGTGACATTATAAATGTCTTCCCCTATGCTTATCTTGTGATGTGACTCGCGAGAATCAATCCTCTCGTCATTCATCGCACCAACACAAAAACAAGGGTTGAGGAATTACCTTTGTTGAATAAACAGCCATCTTCACCTTAGGTGCGCATTCGAACTGCATTTGGGAGAAAGAAATAAATCCGTTGCCGATTGGGTCAGTTTTTGTCTTAGGTCTTCCTTCAGCATAAATTTTTAGCCATGAGACGAGAAGCATTTTCTCCTAACCACATTACGGCCGTTTAGAAAATGAGAAGGGAAGTGCACCTAAACTATCTGACGCACCAGTTGCTGTGGGCTATCATCTGCCCGCATACTTTCCCACGAAGGCGAGGCTTCCCTAATGCCGAAAGTCTCTACTTAGTAATGTGAAGGAATGCATAAAACAGGAGGTGAATATTTGGGTCTATCTTCAGCACAATAAAGCTGCATTGTGCTGCCTCATTTGCCGACCAAAATCGTTTATGTGCACTCCTTGCGAATCGGCTATCAAAGCCCTCACCTAAATTCTAAAGGGGTTGGGATGGTATGAGCCTGAGAGGTAGATGCAAAGCAGCTTAAGGAGAAGTTGATGGAAGCTGGGTTGTTCACCAAGATTACCTTAACTTCTCTGGCCTCTTCTAATGAGTTTCGATTAGGTTCACGCAGATCGGAGGGCGACTTCAAGCAAACAGAGCAGCGTTCATATGCATCATCATCCAACTCTCAGTTGGGCTCAGGAGCTGAACAACTATGCTTGTGCTTATGCTTAGGCAAAGCAGACTGCTGCCCTCGCAGAGTCACCACCAACGTGGTCAAGACCTTCGGTCTTCCCCGCTGATTGAATGAGTTGTGATTTGTGGTTGATTGAATGAAGGCATTTTAGTTATCCAGCATTCGCATGGGACTCTTATATACCTTCACCTCTTTACTGGCTGCAAAATCTTAATTAATTTTGAGTACCGTTTACAAATTTAACCAAATTCCTTACATTAGTGGTAGTCTCCGAACTCAGTGTGACGGTACTGACTGTGAAGTATTATTCTTGGCTAGGATTTTTAAGTTTTGGCTTTGAACAAAATAATTTTATTTTGAAACTAAGTTGGTGTCAAGCAAAAACAGCCTAGATAATTATATGAAGTGTTTCGGCTGATGAACGAGCAAATCCAGAGGTTAAAGAAGGCGGGAAACATCACTGAGAAACTGTTCTCCGCACTAAGACCAGGAGATACAAAGGGCATATTTTCTTTGAAAGCCATTGTTCTTACTTAACAAAATAAGAGGTGTGTCACCTCTTGGACCTATTACTGAATGGCACTTTTTGGCGTTGTGCGTAACTGATAAGAAGCGTGACTGTCGTGAAGAGATTGCGGCATCTGTATTTAACGAATTCTAGGTGCAGCAGAACCAGGTTGAGGAGTGAATCAGGTGAGCATCGTACAAGATTTTCGTAAAGTTCTCTTCGTTCATGCAAGAATCAGCTTAAGCTGCCTTTCGATGGCCTCTACTTCAGCAACCTGATTGTTATTAATGTCAGAAATGCGTCCCTTGAGAGTGACTGGGAGCACCAACGTTTAATCATAATATATAAGTTCTCTGTCACAGTGTAGATTACATGAAAGGTTTGAGAGAAATTCCTTAAAATGATTGGATAGAATAAGCTTCAGGCATGCTGGCAAATACTGCGAGAAAGCATGCGGATCACCTAGAATTTTGGCAATGAGCGCAAGTATTGGAGTAACACGCATTGTCGAATCTCGACTTGATGGCGTCCGATTTCAAAAATCAATGTTCTTTAGGCAAAGCCACTAAATAAGCAGTGTAAGCTTACATAAAAAGTTTTCTTTTCTTTGTCTTTGAGATGGTCGACTTTTCAATGCCTCGAATATTGACTACGCACTTACCTCACGTAAGAGAACTTCGTGTCAGCTTTCTTTGGTGCAGAATTTAAAAATACCTCCAGTTCTATTTGCACTGGCTCTCTCTTTCCCCGTTTGACTCAAGTTTTAGTTATGTCATTTTGAGTTCTGGCAAACTGTACTATCTGCAGGAGGTAGGTGTGTGTAACGAAACGATCAGCACGAAAAGTAAATTAGCAGCATTGTGAACCAATGAAGACCACCCAAGTGAATAACAAAGGCGTTTATTTTACTCTGGCATAGTCGAAAGATGTTGCTCAGGAAGAGCGTTCCAAGCAGTTTCCAAATAAGCGATTGACTGTAAGTAATTTGGGAGGAAGTAAAGGAGCACTGTGCACTTGCTGTTAACGGATGGGGAGGAATTTCGAGATGTGACAAGATCCTTGACAGCCAGATTGATAGATAATCCATTATTGATGAGTAAATGCACGCAAGTCTCAAACCCAAAGCTCAGGACGTTAGGTCCACACCATCCTCGGTCTACCCTGCCACCAGTCAAGTACTGTACCTAAACTCTCACGGTTTTCTTCACAGTACAATTCAATGTATTCAATCGTTTTACATGCATCTATTCAAATTTCATATCTCTAACTCCTTCACTTACTTTGACTTACCCATTAAATCACAATAATTACGACCACAACTCCTAATAGCACGGTCTGCAGCGAAGCCACTCCTATCGAATAATGCCTTACTAAAGTGTATTTCGAATATGGTCTTGTGACGCGCTCAAAGTGTAGGGCAATGTAGACTTCCTTTTAAGCTACAAATCTATAGGCACAAAGTATGTGCCTTGAGGCAAACAAGATTTGCAGTCAGCGAAGTAGAAGTGCGAAATAGCCATCAAGTCCAAAAAAGTTAACAAGTAGGCGAGCGCTCGTATTTCGCGTAATAGCAAGGACAAGGAGCTGGGGTTGCACACATGTGCGTGCTCTGTAAGAGGGAACAAGGGGAAAGGAATAGCACCAAGAGTGTGGTTATGTTATGCGGTTTTGGGCAAAAAGAAAATGAAAACAAATTCATAGTAAATGCATTCGAAGTCAGCATGAAATGCTTACTCAATCTATGCCAGCTGCATTATTAACATTGATTTAATTTGAAGGCAAAAATGCCTCATGGACAAATAATATTTTCCAACACTTCTTATTTTAATTTAAGTAGGCTAAAAATCAGTCCACAGGGAAAGTGAGAATTGGCGTGACTGGTGTTCTTTTGTTGCAATGCTATCAAAGAGAACTAGAAATCATTCAAACAGAAGACACGCAGATGAAAAACCGAATGGGGCTTGAATGAAGCGTAGTGCATAGCAAAGGTCTGCTTTATTACAAAGTCTACCTCCTGAAATTAAGGCTTGGGATTCTGCAAGCAAGCAAACTAGGGTTAGGATATTAACCTAGACTGGGCTGCTTTCAAGGTTTGTTATAAATTCAAATGTTTAGTGAAATAAATTAGGACGTTTTTTGGGATGCCAACAACTCCAAAGGCCCATCTATTCCAATTTCCACAAAATTCCTTTTCACACAGCTTTGTACCTAGTGCGAAACTATAATTTCTATCATAAAACATGTTCAAGTTTTGCATACTCCAGCCACAAACGCCCCCGCCAAACCCACAACGAAAACTTATTTCCAATAGATAGATGTATAAAAGCTGCAGATTTACCTAGGCAAAGTGGATTTTTGGGAGGGCTAATTTTACTTAAAACCTTTAACATTTTATAATACTTGGCGTTTTCTTGGCCGCACTACCACAGAATAATGGATGTGCACGCCTTATCATGGAGGATGAGTTGGAGTGGGGAAGTTGGAAGGTTTGAAACAAAGACAATGTTTATAGAGCACACAATTTCCATCATCTGCCAAAAGGAACCGTTCATTTAGTACCAATCTACAACGCTCGAGTAATCTGATGTAAATATTTTTGTGAGACTTTATATTTCAAACGAGTGAAATGGCATTGATCTTCATTAAGTCTGCCAATTAAGGCGATATCATCAGGATACAGACCCATGCATTAGATTAAGTTATAAATTGAGCAATACATTTTGGGATCTGTAGGCATTAGCATAAACGCGTTGGCACACAAAGCAAGCAGATGAGAAATTGTAGGTGGTAGATTTTGAAGCGTTCCAAGGTGTAGTGGTACAAAAATTTTAAGCCAAATCTAACCGTGTAAATCACTCCGAATTCCCTTCTAGAACCAATCATAAGGCGACGTTGCATTGTGTCACCACTGTTTGGCTCTATTCCACGCTTGGATAGTAAAATTTAGCAGAGAAACAGCAGCATTCAACTCTTTAGTTTCCAAATGGCAAAAAGGCTAAGCGGGTTGTGTCATTTCTACGCTGGACCACACTTGGTTACGCTGCGCTAAAGTAACCTGTACCACTACACACTACACTCTGCCATATCACATTTGGACACCGAGGTCTTCACTGCATACCCCTCTAAGCGAAGAAATACTGGGAACTGTTAAAAAGAAGTTATTTTTGGTTGTCTAAGTTTCGAGTTTGCGCTGTCTCAAGCATGTAGTTGCTATCTTGTCTTTTCCAACGACAAACAGAGGTAGTTTGAATTTGTATATTCCATCATTAATCGACCAAGAGTGATTCAGCGTGTATCAATGACAATCGTTCCTTCTTATTCATTTTCATTCCACCAGCCCACAAACAGGGGCAAACAATTTCACTTCATCCCTTATCTGAAGCCTTTTTTTGACTTCATCGAGAAACAAAAGCACTGAAATCAACAACTTTAGTCAAAAGGCCTCCAATGCTGATTCAGCTCTCGTAATCATTGTAGGCTTTGAAACCACTCAGTGATGCTTCGCAATAGCGTTCTGTCTCCTATTAGATAAATTAGATCAGATCAGGTAAGATGGAAAACACCGGCTCGATTTAGAAGGATAAATAGGAGAATGGGCAGCGGAAGCTGTTAGTGGGGACGAATTAATGAGGTGCGTAACGTGAACGGGCTGCCGCGTAGTCAATAAGAAATGTGCTTTAGTGTGACGAGAGGAGATGAAAAGCCGTTAGACTGTGTGACCATCGGCAAGGTAGCGATACCGGTAAACAGCAAAAAATAAGCTGGCCAAATGATTACCTGATTGACTGCCTCCGATTATGCAACTGTAAAAGTGATGATGGCTCTCTTGAGGGCTACCGCCAAACGGATTGTTGACCAAATGATGTATCAATTGACTAATGGCTTACTGGCTGACACTAATGTGGACTTCATAGTAGTCTCTTCCCCTCTTCAAATAAGCGTAAAATAAATCGCTTCAGAATTGCCTGCCAACTTGTGGCATTTAAGCATCTCAAACGCCTTCTTTGTCACTTTCCTTTCTTGTAGTTCCTTCCATCCCCTCTAAAAGGCAATGTTGGGAATCGGAACCACAGTTATTAACTGGTTCATCAGCCTAACCACCCTATAGTAGTCCAAAGTCTGCCAGATGGCATTGGAAAAACAGACCCGACAGTTCAACACATCCTAGCAACAATTGAGGCTTGCTTTTATGCATCCAAAGAAGTGGTGGTGGTTGAGATGCATCTCAAATGTTAACAGGGAGAATGTCATGCTATAAGAGGGGCAATGCAATGTTGCACATTCTTTAAATTATCAAAATTACACCCATAATTGTAAAGACGGAACATCTCCCTTACTCTTCACCTCTACTTTTGGTGGCGGAATTAAAGTTAAACATTCAATTTGACTTTGCTACGGTGATGCATTGATCAACCAGATGGCCTGTGTTGACTGAGTAAGTAAACTGAACACCGTCCGAGGTCGAGAAGAAATTGGCAAGCCTTTTTTACTGCAGAGGCATAATATCCACTTGAAAGTGGCTCACAGGCCTAAAATGCGTCCCAAGCACTGTAGTGCGGAGTACACTTCCAAATGTCTAAAGGTGTTTTATTCATGCAACCAATGCTAAAACATGCTCGTGGCCACCGCCATGCAGGTCTTACCAGAGAAACTCTATCCTAAAAAATAGTGTGAAAGTGCAAAGCCAGAAGTGTTTTGTTCCTCTGGGCTGGCGGAATCGCCACTTTAAAGCCGTGTTATTCCTGCTAAATCGAATTCAGAGGTTGGTAGTCACTAAAACTCAAGGATTCGAAATTTGTAAGTAAATCACTGCGCCTCTTCTTGGCGCAGCATAATGTCAGGCAAAAAATTGCCAAGCGCAGACCAATCAGCGGGACGAAGGGTGTGCTTACCATGACGTAAATCTTGGGTAGCTTGAATCGGCGAAAAATTCTCTTTTGTTTTTGCCCATGCTTTACGAATTGACAAAGCACGTTTATTCAGTGCTGACAAGAAGGTGATGGGACATCAGTCCACACAAACAGAAATGGTCTTCCTCTTAGACAAAATTTCCAAATTAGTCTAAAATAACTTGTCATCTTCAAAACTCAATAAAGATGCAGGTGAGGTGCTGCAAACTTTATTACATGCCTCTATCACTCGACGTTCAGGTCAACTATGTAACAAGCTCTTCTCTGCGTTTTAATCCTATGTAATATTTGGATCAGATTCACCCAGTTTCTTTGCATAAAGGTTGAATGCACGGCAAACCTTGTAGCAGAGGTTCGTGCATCTCGCCTTTACCAAAATTGTTTTCTCCTATTGCTTAGTATACCCTGCGTCACTTGGGACCATTGCCTCAAAGGAAGCAAACAAATACAGTTAAGAGTAATCATGTGCATGCAAGTGTGCATGCTTATCCGCAGTCAACTTAGGTATTTTCAGTTTATATTAGCTGCTAAAATGACTTTAGTGCCTCAATTCGCATATGCCTATCTCATTTTGGGTAACAGAATGCGTATTGACCGATTTGTATAACGGTGCGCGGAACGACCAGGATGTCCTCAGGCATGCAGAAAGTAACGAGTGCGTCTTTTGTCGGACCTCAAAAGTGCCTCCAGCTGCAACGTGTGCTGTGTACGTTCTGTGCTACTTCAACAGTTCAAATTCTGTAGTAATCACATCATTGGAACAGACGTTTGTGAGTATGAGCCTTCTAGTTCCGACCAGCTATGATGTGCTCTGATCCTCTGCTACAGCTTTGGTGGTCACGTGAACACCTCATCAATTCTAACTATTTTGTACCAAATATCAATGCACAAATTAAGTAAAATCGGGAATAATTTTTAAAACTGCTAATAAAGTACGCTAACACGTTCTTATGGCAAAATGTCAAGCGAAGAAGAAAAAATCGTGTAACATTAAAGACTCTGGCGAAGCTGGACCTGACTGGCAGACATTCAGACGCATTCCACCTACTCTGCCAAAGTTGAGTAATCGTCTGGAGCCGAATGACCTTAGATGGATTTAAAAAGACACCGAGTTGCCATGATAGCGAAGAAGGATGCTTTCTCGTCAGTGCATATAAACCGCTGAACACATTTAATCAGATTAATCACAGTCTAAACGGTGATCACAGAAACAGTAATCTAAAGCAGCATACTTACATGATTAAAAGGTTTAGAGAGCCTCTCTTATCCAATAGATATAAGATAAATGAGAAGCAACACGACGGTCCTGCTATTTTTAATATGGTAATCACATGCCTTCCCTGGACCACCCTTACACAAGTAACCTGAACCAAAAAATCAGAATCAAAATCAAAATACACACAAATGATTCAAGTAATTAAGGATTGAATCACATGGACTGTTTCTTAGCGGGTCGGAAAAGATACACTTGCCATTGCCGATTCTTTTGGAGATCACATGGTGACAGGCCTATTTCAACAGATCAGAACATTTGGTGAAAATCGCTCCGCCGCATCAGATGTACCGCAGTCAACAAATTCGCTGGAACTGCAGTCAGCGGCGAGCCGGAATGCCTGCAATTGTATTTCTGACGAATGTAATGTACAACGTGTGTTGCGGTGCAAGTGTTCTCCATGCCAAATTAGGTTGCGGGTCGGTGAACCGTGAAGAAATCTTGCAATCATTAGTAACATGGAAATAAAGGTAGCAAATATACCGTGGCTATTGAAGCCTACCACTACCGATGAGACTACCATTGATTGATCGAATGCCAGCGATGTTCCGGCTTGAATAATTCACGCCTTGGGTGAGAGTTAGACCTGTTTGATCTAAATTCGGTATCGGCACATTGGTTCCTTTTGCAACGTTTAGTCAGAGTGTCGCCTATTTACGATGTCAACCTGGTTATTCCTTGCTCGAGGATTGGGATCGCAGCAATCAAACCACAGAATCCGTAGTATTTTACGCGTAGCGAAATTTTCAACAAGTCAAAGTCATCACCACCATTGCTAGTTTTATAGCTGATTGACACACATGCGAATGGGAAAATAATCATTTCTTGCATAGTTTTTGCAAAGGCATCAATTGACAAAGATAGTATCCTGTAAAAATAGTTTACTTATGTAGGACACGCTGGTGCTTTAATAGCCTAATATTAACTGCGAAAATGTGGAGGATCTATGGTTTTCGCAAATCGACGGGGAGAAATAACTCAAATACTATTATGCCCTTAGCTGCATTTTGGCTGCATATGGATTTACGCTAGCTTTCCAGTATATTTTCGGCCGTAGATATGGAGCGCTACAAATGACTCCATTTTGTCTGCTTTCTATCACCCTGAAGTGAAGCGACGTCTTAACAGTTTTTGATGTGGTAGTTTTTAATCCATTCACTCGAGTCATTCACTACGACAGTTGCGTACCTTTATCTCTCACAACTACGCGAGATTTGTTCAAACTGCTTTGTTAAGTTTTGAACAAGCCCAAATTCATGAGGTTTAAAGGAAAAGCTAATGCGATTTCGAAATGAAACCCGGCTATTTCTAAGGAGAGGATGCGATAACTTTGATAGTGTAATTGCCTTTTAATTAAGGATGTGAAATATGTTAGGAGAGTACGCTATTTTGGTGTCACTACCAATCTAAGAGGAAATTACAAGCACTGATGCCTTAGTAACGCTCATACTTCCTATCATTCTTCACATTCTACCTATTTGTTTCGTTGTCCTCAAATCAGTGTTACGGTGAGTACTCAAGAGGGACAATAGGGATCCCGCAGAGTAGCATCGATTGAGTTTGTCATATCGCAAGTTCTCTTGTCATGCAACGCCTTGGTAACCGCATTAATGTCTTGATGCATTGGCCTTCAGGTGTGTGAACTACTTTTACTAGTAAACACGTAGATGAAGTAGAAAAATGGGGGCGCCATAAAGAAGCGTTAACCGGAAATCGCGTAAAGAAGTATGTCCTTGAAAACGAGTGATTCGGTAGACTGGATTTCCGAAAAACCGCGTGTAATCAATAGAGCATATTGCGTCATAATCACAAAAAACGCGTGTTTCTGTGGATGTGGCGAGTGTATCATATACTGGAAGTATCAGCGAATCAAAACAAGTTCGAACTCATTTATCCCTTAGAATAGTCTGGCACTATTCCAGGACGTGGCGATTCCATTTTCATGTAAGCAGGGTTAATCAAATGATAGAACGGTGGTTGGCTTAAGTTATCTCCGCGGGAGTTGATGATGGCTTTGACTTTACTATTAACTTCTGCCTTTCGAGGCCCTTATTTGTATTCCTGGTTTTGTCATATTGAATCTGTAAGAAACAGTAATGTGATTATACTCCTTTAGGCTCTGCATCTAGAGCATTTTAGTACCACATTCTGCACACAATTTTCCATACACTGGTTAAATGCAGTAAAATATTCCTTCAATGGTTCCCTTAAACAAAAGTGCAAAGACGAGGTGAGATAAGGCGAATTGTGAACAGCAATTATAAGACTGATTCCATAGCAATTCTTCACTTTTATCTTTGAGCACAATGAATGGCATAAATTGATTTCAACGCCATCAACGGGGCTTAGTGGCTCGTTTGGAGCGGATCGCTACACGCTCATGTCGGCTGCGATTTTTCGGTTCTTCTGTCTGCGGGATTATGCCACGGACCTTGCGTAATCTCTGTAATGTCGCGTATTTGGCATAGTTCTGACAACCTCATTGAGGTTCAAAATCAAAACAGCGAATAGCTTTTCGGTCCAAAGCCATGATTGAAATCTGCGTGCGTTTTAGATCGGGCCAAAGTAATTATGTGTATTTGCCCAATCCGCAAACTCAATCACAATTTGCATTGGCTCAAGAGTCATTAAGTCATTTGTATTCAATACTACCTCAAAACTGTGTGATGTGGTGTATTTTAGTATAAAGATCTGCATGGTTTAACGAAATTCGTCAGAGTCCGTTGATTTTATATGCCTTGAAACTGACAATTAAGCTCCTATTTGAGCAGTAAGTGGCTAATCTAAGAAGAAAAAATGGCATTTAGACAAGCATATAAAGACTGTGCGTAGGCAAGTTGTACTAAAGGGTCGGCAGCACGATAACTTGAGCAGACGTGTCCATAAAAAGGACCCATAATAATATAGTGTGCCTTAACCGTTTAATACGTCCAAAGAGTTAGTTGCGTAACTATTTGAGTAAACAATTTAAGAAAGGCTATTTCGCTGTATCAAATGCTGTGAAAAAAGTGCATAAGCAAATATCAGATGGTATTATACCGAGTAAGCACAGATGGTCGCGTTGTTTGACTCAGAAAGCTGGCACATACAGTAGAATATTCTGCATGTTTCTTATGCATTTATGCTATAATTTTTGCATTTGTATTGAAACGCTTGCTTTTTAAAATGCGCTTCTATGGGCTAGTAGCTGGAGGGCAATTTCGACCTGGTCGTGGACCAACACAGTTGATCCCCTGAGCTCGACTCGCCATCGCTCTAGATACTTTGACTCCGTTACCCCACATCCGACCTTCTCATAGCAAGGATAAAAATGAAAGAACCATCTGTACGGATATTTTAGTGAATGAAATTTCATTTTAATGCAACAAAAAGTCTCTAACGCTACTTCAGGCATGCAAAGCCATCTTCAAATACAATAAAGGCTCTTACATACTTTAATGGGCAACAGGAAAAGTTTTTTTCTTTGCAAAACCCTAGCAACTTGAAATGGTTTAATCTTTCGAAATTTCATTTCTTTAATGACGTCTTCTGCTAGTAATGCATTTTAATTGCTTTTAGCGCATTGCCGCGCCAGACAATTTTTTACCAGCTGATGCAATTATTAAAATAAAACACTGGCGCATGTATTTGCTTAAAACGAGCATTTTATAGATGGTGCTTGCGAAATATTTCAAGGTTTCGAGTGTATTTTGGGCGCTGCCCTTCCTTTACCTAGCTACGCTTGTGGTGTGCTTGTGAGTTCTGTTGCATTGGCGGCAGCTTTCGCTGATATATATTGCGATAATCTTTATTTACCTCAACTCCACCGATCTTTTCCGTCTTGCTTTAAATTTTAGCACCTACATGGGAAAAAGGAAGCTGATGTCTAAAGTCCGAAAGCTCATTCGTATTTTCCACCCACACGACCATTGGATGGGTCGTTTCCTAGGTGAGCAGACTATATACTAGATCGGATTAGCCATTAGCGCGGACATCACCTTAAAGAGGGGAGTTATGTCTTTTACTAGTGCAATGCAATGGGTGCTCGTATTTTAGCGACTTCAGCACATTCTTAATGCTCCCACTAGCCGCAATTTTACAGTCACTCAAGAAGTTCAAGCTTTCCATCGTATCCTTGTCTTCTCTTCCTATTTACATTGACCACTTGATTAGGCACGCATTGATAAGATGAGAGATTGGGAAGGAAGGCTTTGGGTGTTCCATCCAAACTGGTACAGCGCTTGCAGATTTAAGTCTCCTTTTTAAGCAAGTGATTTCCGAATACTTGACAAGAATCAAGACTGCAGCATACAGGCCATAAAATTGGCATCTACTCTGGTAGAAAAAGCGCTTTTCCATTTCATATACGTTTACGAATTGTATGCATCGATAAAAAAAGACGGAAATGGGGTTAGGGCAGTTAGCTGATTTACCGCGGCCATCTGTGATCACTGAGCGTGACAAATCGGCACTTGTGGGGAAGTGTGCAGGCTGTCATCAGTCGATTCACCTGTTATTACTGATCACGCGTCAGTCACCGTGTGAATTCAGGATATATTGTATCGTGACCTAAGACAAAATTCAAGCGACGAAATAAGTTACGTCCACGGCTACTGCAATTAGTATAATTTTTCTTCGTTATTGCTATCACAATCATCATGTTGTGAATGAATGATGAGAAGCATCGGATTAGCACAAGCCTTGCTGAAACTTACAAATTTTGCTGACGTATCAGAGCTTATACATTTTTTTACTCTAGCCGTACGTGTCGCGTGCCTGCCAAGTGAAGTAGACAAAGGCGAAACCACAAGTAGTCATCATAATATATGCGTGATAGGCGAAGGAATACCTACAAGGACGATATAAACGTATGTGTTCACGCATGGTCCCACATGTCGCACATTTGGCACAAAGCTCTGTGATGTAAAGGCGTATTTTAGAAGGATCCATTCTTTGAGCTGCAGCATTGTACAATAAAGCATAGATCTGGGTGAAGTACATGTAGGATGCCAAAGCCATGGCACGGAAGCATAGCACACGCCGGATTATGCTAAAATGAAAGAGGCACAAGCTCACGAATGCGTAAATCAATGAAGTAACTGAGAGGCGAAGCAAAGCTTCAATATGATAAAAAGCACGACCGGCTCATATTGGGGTTCCGGGTCAATTTGAAGGTTAAAGATACCTAATATTAAAAATCATGAATAAAAGAACAGCCTTAACTTATTCAAAACCGATATAAATACTTAGCCGCACAACCGCTTCTGCTGCTAACATAGTCGTTTATATAAGGATTGTGTCTCGCCGCGTAGTCAACATCTAGTTAGCGTGAGGTACCACCTTACTTCATGTTTTTCTAATCTGAACGAAATGTTTTTGATAAGGTGTCCTTAACTCACAAATGAAAAACGTACTCGGATTATCAAACATACGATTCATATTGCAGGGGGCATTTTACCGCCTGCCAGTATCATGATGATTGATTGATTGATTTAAGTTAATTTTGCTAATTTAATTTGTATAGGAACTACTCACTATCTTTGGAGGTGTTGGCGCTAGATCCAACACAGCAAGATGTTTGACGAGTTTGATTAAAATCTTGCATTCACGACATTTTATGCGTCAACGCCTGTGGAAGCAGCCTATAATTGGGATAAAAAACATTGCCCTAATACTACCGCACCGAATCATGCACTGAATTCCGCAATACTTTTAAGCTAGTGTGTAAACAGAAAGATAGCCTTGTGTTAACAGGAATAACTACATAAATAATTGACTAAGCACATGCAAGTTACATCGGTGGGCTGAAATGTAACCTAGCAGTAGTCGTTCAGATACCACTTTGCAGCCCTAAATAGCATTCACCATCCCGCACTATGGTCCGCATCAACTATTGCATTGCAGTCTGCTGTCAGCTACTAGATGCGTAAAATCAGCTTTAGCTAGCATAAGAGGCACAGTGTTATTTATCAACCTCTTCGAGATTCCAAGGCTGATCATTTTCAAAAGTTGAATTGACACCCTCTTTCCTTATCACACCAGTTGGGCATATATCCACCATTCATTCGGAACAATTTCTGGTCGTCTAGTTGACTAACATCATACAGAGAAAGGAAACTGCGAGTATACCACATACCACTCATAAAAATGGAAGCCATGATAAAATACTTGCCTTATCACTCGCACCTTATACAGTATCTTAAACCTATATTAAGACCAAGGCTGATGCATTAATTGGACCTAGGAATCTTAGTGAGTGGCTTTGCTTTTATTTTCAGATCATCAAATATGTGATGGATTTTTAAGCAGAATTTTTCCCTTAAAAGAGGCGAATCGAATTTAGTCATAAGTTGGCACAAATTTGCAGCTTGGCTTAACATGGATTGCAGTGGATATGCCACTGTGTGCTTGTGTCCATGAGTGAGAGCATAAAGAAGTGTTTGCATAAGCGGCCGTGTTGACCACTCAAACACCTCTTCACTCATTATCATTATCATTCGTCGAAATGAATGGGCTACTTAGTACTTAGTACCCTCCTCAGGAAGGTTAAGTTTAGCAAAATTAATCCAAGAGTAAGAAAATTACGTTGCATTAATGTATGAGCTGAGGACAGACAAGCATAGGCAACGTAGTATTATTAATTCAAGGAAACAAGATAAACTAATCGATCCAAACTGCTCGTGAACAATTTGGTGCTGCCTTTTTATTGCTGCGTGGTGGGGGTAGTTTACCCTACAAGACGAGGATGGCAACTTTGACGACCTTAAGAAGATCATAATGCCGAGGTGGTAGAAATTGGTAGCAATGCAAAAGTAGTAAAATAAAACGAAAAGACAGAAATGTGAGGTGATGACTAGAAGGCTTATAAAAGAAATGCCAAGGTGCAAGGTAAAACTTCTTATCTCGAAATAAAATTAGAGAACATTTAAGAATTTATGGTGTAGATAGTAAATGCGAGATAATGTGGAGAAGAAGAAATGTGGTAAGTAAAAATGAAATAATAAAGAACGCCCATTACTTAAAAGAGAAATAATTCATGTTAAATAAACGAAAATGAATTCGGCTTTGAGGGAGAGAGTGGGTGATTATAGTTAGGATAAAAAAGACGATTGCTGAGAAATGTGGCTGACATAACTCACGCTTTTTAGGGTAAACAGAATCGAGGAAGTGCCTTATGTCTTGCCCTTTGATGGTTCGAAGTGCTCAAGAGAAGTAATAAGAGGGTGAAGGGAGGAAAGTAGGTAGAGTAAAGCTGGTAGGGAATTGCCGGCTGAGGTGGTTTGGTGGGGTGGTATGGGATGAACGAAGCATGGTGAGGGCCTGTGCATTGTGGCATGTGATTGAATGAGGAGATAAAATTGGATTGGACAACTTTGGGTACATGATACAATCACATACATATGTGTACCAATGGCGTATAAAGTAGGAAAAAACGTGAGGTAATTTGGGGAAGCAAAATCGACAAGGGCTGGGGTAGAGGGAGACGTGTTCTAAGGCTGTGTCAAATGGCGAGCGATAGTGTAGTAGTCTGCTTCGAGTGTGTAAGTAGGGTCGGTGACCCGTAATTATCATTCTCGTGTGCAAGTTAGCTCTCTGGATGCCAGCGGAGGCCTTTACTTGTGCGGCACTGAAGCCTACTAAATTCTGGAGGATACAAAGAAGATACTCATGTGTAACGTGACATGCGTTACCGATTTCTGCTAATTTGAAGGTAATCGAGGGTCGGCAACGGTCGACTCATCTTATTAAGTACAAGGCCGAACATGGAGAAGGCACACTCTACAATCCTCTCGTCGACTTTATCAGCACATTTGATCTACGTTCAAGCCTTTTCTCGCCTTGCAATGATCATCAATTACATCTAGGCAGAGGACGAACCTTCACAGTGATCATTGTCTTCTGGAAAAGTTTGTATTGTAAAGAAGGTTGTTTGATCCTATTTGCACCATTGTTGTCAACGTTAGATGATAACACTGCTGAGTGCATAATAATCCTGCTGTCAACTCAACTTTTTTTCCATCTGCCTCATTGCAACAGTCTTTTAAACAACAATAAAGCCAGGGTGCTCTCCTGACCTAGCCAATCACTCTATTTGCCTCCTCACAGAAACAATTTCTAAGCAGCAAATTTGTGTTTGTAAGGCGGTTGCTTGTGTGCATTATGTTTCATACACCTTATATTGTAAGTGATTGTGTTCGGGCAGAACTAGCTTAATCGGGTGATTAACAACAGATTGTTGATGCTTAGACATACTGAGTCATTATTTTTACTGCGGTTTTTTTAAACTATAAAGATGTCTATTTAGCGCACATTATTTATTTTATGTAACTAGTAGACGTGGGCCAGAATTTTTGCTAATTTGAACTCCTTATAGGGAATGAACAGTTTTCTGAAGCAATGTGCGGAAATCGTGAAAGTAAATAATCGTTTAGTAAAATCAACACAGTGTGAAGTAATACGCGACAGTTGGATCCGCTTATGACTCGTGTGTAAATGTATTTTGCGCAATTGCTATGTTCCGGCAAATAATACGTTGCCAGGATTAGAAACTGCGCATTCTCGGAGCTTCTTGCTTTCATTATACCCGTGCAGTATCACACAACTAGTTGTCATTTCAAAGAACTACTATCGAAATCTATTGATCCGAGATTTTTGTCATCAAACCTTGGATGCAATCTTATCAACGCAAAAGCACAAAGCATCAAATCTAAACAAAAAGTCGCTGACGCAGTGGATGGAACCGATATGGCGCGCTGGTAACTAGTCATGCAGTGACTCTTGAGAATTGACGGATAAAGAGAGATGAAGGGGACAGTTGAGCAAGGATCTATGATAGAATCTGGAAAATTCGCATGACTTGTCATGAGAAACGGACATGAGGGCAGAAGGTCATTGACCTAACAATGACCGCTGGCGTTGTAGCCACTGATCTTTAATAAACGAATGGAACTACCTCGATGTCTTGGAGGCGGGTCAGTGCGTAGAAGATCACAGTTGTGGCATTCTTAGAGCCACCAACGATGTCGTGATCCGTTCGACATAAGTGTAGGTTTTATTGCTGCACAGATTTTTGGAGATACGAATAGGGTTGATACAGGTAACACACATTGTACAAAAGATGCTGTCAGCATAGAACAGTAAGGATAACGTCATTTCTTTCTGTTTAATTCTGTACACCTCTATCACGTTTGTACTTCATTGGCAAAACAATCAGGCTTTCGTGGTATTGACGATGATTGCCGACGATGGCTGGGCGCAGATTTATCACTGTAACATTTGAATATAAGCAATTAGTGTAGTTATTGTTCTGGAAAATGCAGTGGAAAGCACTCAAATTGTGGTATTTAGGCTTAAGCGATTCTCGCAAACAATGCTGTAATCTTCATTTGCGCCAAAAATTGGCCTTTAGACTGGACTGAAGGAGAACGTAGTGTTTACCACGTTAAAGTCAGATGCGGTTTTGGTGGCATTCCGCTTGTTAAGCTGATATTTACGGCTCTAATCACGTGCTTTGGGATTCCGAAGGCAAATCTTAGCGAAACCGTTCTTGGATTCCTTCTGCGTGGAGAAAAATAACAGCAAGAAATGCAGACATTATGACCGTTAAAGAATTTATGGTCCACAGTTGGTGAATTCCCAATGCTTCACACGAGCATAGGCAGACTTTTATTATCGCTTAATGCATTACACATTTTAAACATGATTTTTAAATTATAAGTGCACAAAGAAAAGCCCCTTTCAAACCAGCGCTTTGAAATTCCATTGCGCGATTGGTGATTTTTAGTGGTTATCCTTTTTATTAAAGACAAAACTTGCCACCTATTAAATCAACCTAATTTTTTAGATCCCACCATTCAAATCGCTCCTCTGCTGTCATGGGTTTTGTTCACTCCTTACATTATTATAAGGATTTACCATTCCAGAAATTCTATTGCGCTTGTAACGAATACATGGTACTTTATAATTCAGTAGGTCATTTGCTTGCGCACATCAACACCATTCCTTTCTCAATAATTTGGCCCATATAAAGTCGATCACACGTTATTCCTAAAACCCCTAGCAACTACAGGTCAACGTACCAAGGAAGTCATTTAGGTACTGTTTTTTAAGCGTGGTGGCAATGTTTGTGGTTGTGGGAAACTCCGGTCAAGTGCTTCAAGTTTTATTATTAGGTGTAAACGAACATCATTTGAGACTAGTTACGCTCCCGTAAATATTGTAAAGATGCTTAAAATATAACTACCTCTCATGCATTTATTTGCGATTTGAAATTTTTATTACACAAGATTCAGCAATTATAATTGGATGTGGCATAAATGCAGTACAGTCCTTGATTAACTCGCACTGTCTACATCAAATACGCCTACAGGAATCGGATACACAGTTAAAGATTTTCATGTAACATCACTCCTACCACTAAGTCTAAGCTTTTGCCAAAGTGGTAGTGCAATTTCTGGGAAATTCATGTGATGCTGCTAGGTGTGCCGAATTCCCTGTTCTTTTATTTGACCTGTTTTACCAACCTTTTGAATGGCCTAATGCCCCAAGTGGTGTCCGACTGTGATAGGTGGATTGCATACCCACTAACTATTAATTGAATGCTAAATTAAAGATGTATTGTGAGTACTCAAATAAATGCTAGTGCATTTTATTTTAAAAATCAATCGCGTTAGGGTGAAGACCGTAGTAATCTAGTAAGCCACAACAGACAAATGGCACTTACATGGACAAATCAGTTAACTTCATTGTGTTTTGTTTAGCGCAAGTGAGAGATTTGAGGTTAGAAGCTTTACGGTCATGAAAGTGAGGATCGGCAGGCATTCTGCAATTTTATAGTTTTGAAAAGTGCGCTGAAATCGTAAAGGCAATAAAACTTTTGAAGAGCCCGAGGAACATTGAGCAAGACACATTGGCTAAAAGACGTTGTAGTTGCAAAATGATAGCAATGGTGTCATTGCCTTCTGTTCAATTTGAGACGCCATTTTAACTGGCGTTACTTCGATGCGGTAACATAAAGGCTCAACTAACCAGTGCTGCTATCTTTTTGGCAAGCAAGTTTTTTTAGCATTCTCATTAGTTTGCTGGCTTTAGTCAAGCAAGTTTTCCCATTGTCAGCTCGATACGACAAAGGCGTTCAAGTGGTGAATGATAAGTTTTGCAAAATCGCTACGAGAAAGAATGAACTTTTATGGGATGCTGAAGAGCAACGTGGTGTTTGCCGCACTACTCGCTGATGTTGTTTTGGTGGCCTTCTCATTGCTGAGTCAATGCTGCCAACTCTACCCACCCATTGGGCAAATGCGTAAGCGATTCTTATGATATCGCCACGGGATACAGTTAAGCCAACGAAACGACATTAAGACATGCAGGCATTCACTGGTGGAATTATCGAATTCCCAATGCCTTGTCTATGCATTGGTGTTCGTTTAGTTTGCGCCATAAGTTGCGAAACTAAGCTATTATTTAAGACATCTTAAATTTTATCAACTGGCATCACGACATAGGGATTCAATTCCAGGTGACTTTATTTGTTAGCTTAATGTCAGGGTTATTTGTTTGCGATTACATCGATTCTCCCATTTCGTACTTAGAACCAAAGTTGTGCACACTATGAAAAGTCTCGTTATGCCTCTAGTGGAGACCAGCGATACTGTTATTTATGTAAGAAGTGGCTCTGCCATTGTTCACAGATAACCTGCATTGGCTGAAGCGAATGCGCCCACACACAGGTGAATATTCTTAAGTGACTTCAGCACCAGCACCAAGGCTATAATTTAGCCTTTGTAGTGCGAGTGCACTGGATACTCACGTGATGCCACTAGACAACTTTGCCAAATCAACCAATCATGCACATAACTGCACACAACACACTTCATCAGCCATGAGCAGGTGTCATGCTGGCATTCGTCGCTGTCCTTTTCTGTCGTCCCTACTTTAGGTACGAATTCATTCCTTCATCTTTACATTGGCTTGTCCTAATGCGATTTTATCCACAATTTTGTAGATTTACCTGGCTAATCATCAGAAATACGTCATTCCTTACTAGGTGCAACGAATGAGAAGTGACATTAAACGTAGGGTACGTGTCAGAATGCTACGCATTGTCAGCCAACTTAAATCTTATGTTCGAAACGGTGATTTGGATGACATGCATGAGCACTCATAAGACAAGGCACTGAAACAAAGTGATACAGCAATAAGTTTGAATTAACACGGGGATAGAACGTCTGATCTAGCAGCAGATCATCATCATCTATTCTTAGTTCTCGAAGGTTCCCTATAATTTTACACTTGTATGTGTTCGTTACACCAGAATAATACTGGCATGGCCAATTATTTCTTAAATTTCTTTGTTTTAAAGGTGAAAGTGACCCAAATCTATGGCGTTCGCAAATGAACTTATGAATGCAACAACAAACCTGTACGCTTGTCTACGTACTAGAGAGTTCGATTGCTTCCTATTTAGGGATCTACAGCAAATATTGTCATCAACTAGTAATTTCCTTGTTGCAAACAATATTGAGCACAGATATTTATTAACTTAGAGTGCTAGCATATGAATATAATACCTTTTGCTTGATTATGGGCCTTTTTCATTTGAAAAATGCATATTTATCGAGATTTTCTGTGGGCTGCAATGTCAATTGTGTATTGCCTTTGTTTGCTCAATTGGTTACGTATTCAGGGCAGGACCTTTACAAAGGGTGCAGGTACGTCAGCCGTTAACTCAGCTCTCTTCTCTTTCATCAACGCAAGAAGGATCCAATTTACGACCATTATGGTTGCCGAAGTGTTTTGTTTTCATTGCTGTGCGTAAGGATGGAAGCTGTGAACTCAAAATGCGCCCTGTTGATTTGATTCACATCGACCATATGAGGGCAATTCCACACCTCACGCAAATCGTTACATCTGCCGACTCTCACACAACATGATGTGCTCTAGGTTTACGTTTGAAAAGGAAGGTAATTTAGGCAAGATGACTTCAGCTCAAACTAAGTGACGAGCACTAGAAGCCGCTAGTCGGTCTTTGAAAAATTGCTGCAAAGAATGCGAAAGTCCTTTTCCTCATTCGAACTACTTTATTTTAGGTTGTGCAAAAATAATGTTAAATGAGGTGATTGCACAGAAGGTTGTGGTGATGTTTGAAGATGGAGAACGTCCCAATGTGATTTCAACAACATACTTTGTGCCACAATGCCATTTTGCGCGGCCTCATCGAGGTAATTTGCACTAGCCATTAACTTACCGTACTAAAGAGGATGAGAAGAGTAGAGAACTGAACAGCAACATGGGTCAAGACAAATGAGAAGATATCGAAAGTCAACTCTGTGTGTCTCCCTGAGCGTTCGATAAGAAAACAGGCCTAGTGGTCACTTTGCAGTTACAAATATGGCTGATTCACTTACTCAGTTGTATACTTTGATGGCATAGGAAATGAATATTACCACGCATCCAATGCTATTGCTATTATTTTTACACGCTTCGACAAAGATGATTTCCATTTAGAGAATATACCATTGGTATTAGAATCGGGCATCGTTGCAAATGATACTATTTATGCTAGACGAAGTTGACCTGAATGCTTCCCTTCCCTCCTCACAATTCGTCAAAGACATGGCTTCGCTCACTATTAATTTTGCTCATGGGGGAGCAAACAGTAACTCAAAGATAAATTCAGCATTTTGCCTTAGCCTGTAGACGCGGTTTTATAATCGTAGTTGAGATTTATCAATTTCAATCATTTGGCCTAGTCGAACGCAGCATCGCCTACCTCGTTTTCCGAATTTCTAATGTCATCCTTTAATTCTGAATGACTAGCGTGTGATTTCGCGGTTTTTAGGCGCCTCCACGCGTAATGCTATTCAAATAGGTCACTTTTGGTATTTTTGAAAAGTCGTCATGCCTTTGGATTGAGCAAAATTTGAGGAAAGTAATGACAGTTTCTACGACACGTCAAGTGCTATTTTAAGTGCAAAAGATTGGCCTATGCCTTCTAAGCTTAAGAACCAAACGCATAAGTATTCTCGGATTATTAGACTTCCCCTAAATAGACTAACCAGTTTGACCCAACAGGTTTCTGTCCTAAATACCAGTCTGACCTTATTGAAGATTTCTTCGCCGATTCCAGCCCCCAGCGGTAAAAGATGAGAAGGTGAATTCGCGAATGTCTCATAGAGATTTTTAAAGAAAAAGAGCGTATCGCATGAAAACTTGGCTTTTACTAGCAACACGACAGTTTTGGTTGCGCCCATTGATTGTTCGCAAAGTGGTGCGCAAAAACTGCTTAACCCTTGGCAATCTGTTTCACTTTATTGCAAGTGGTACGGAGAGATGACGATTTGCCCTGGTGTACTCGGGCACACAAATTGTGTTCAGAAATGGTTATGCGTCCAAGTGGCTAATTAAGAGCTGCTGTCGCCTTTAGGTATATCTCTGGAGGTGGCAGAATGCAATCGTAAGTTGCGACAACTTATCCTACTGTTGCAGTCAATAAAACGTCTGTGCAGCAGCTATAAAAACCACAACATAATTGACGGGATTTCTCTTGCAGATTTGGGATGATTTCATGACAGTCTATTCGAATGTGACCACTTAAGCCTTAAAAGCCGATTCTGTAATAGCGCCTCTACTTCAAGAAATTACCAGCATCCTTAATTTTAGAATGGTATGTTTTGACTTCAGCCATCGTTGGGTTGTTCTTCGCACCCTTACATTATCAAAAGCATTTGTTTGAACTGGCAAAGGTGAAAAGCAACAAATCTATATGATTACAAACACCTCGTAGCCTCTTTCGCGTAACTTACACATCCAAACCGTGTCGACTTGTTTTAACTCAAAAGTTGGTGCCCAATATGCTTACACTTTATTTAACACTTCACGATCGGTAAGGTAACAGCTGCAGCATCATGGCAGGCTCAAAATCAGTAATTGGATAATGAGGTTGCTTTGATTACCTACTCAATTGAGCGTGCTTTCAACTTGCATTTTGACGTAATTTAGTCAAATTCTGCGTGGATATCTCAAAACAATTGCAAGCAAATTGCTCAAAAAGCACAATTGTTCGTCGAAATCGAGGCCTAATATTTTGCTGTATGGTATAGCACACAATGCTATGCGTTGACTTAATTATTCTTTGCAAGGTACACGTAGCTGTACTTACTACATTAGACTATTACGTGAATGATGAGGACAAAATTACTTATAAAATGCAACGTAAATTTAGAAACTCACTTTTATCTAGAGATAGTGTTTTCATCGGGATGCGCTGCTGAGTGTAGAATTTACCCATCTGCATGAAGATAATGAATGCAGCGTGCTATGTGTCAAAAACCGGCATGATTTTGATACGCTTAGTTTGAGATGCTAGGTTGAAATAATCTGCAGTCACTAACTGCCTGATAAACATTTTGTTCAACGATGTATCGAATATTCTATGCCATTGTTGCTGCCACACACCCTTATTTTGGCTACTTGTCTCCAACGAAGATGACACAGAGTTTGGATGTGTTGAGACGACCGAATAAAGGTGTTACTCCAGTGTGTGTTACTCTGTGTGTTACTCCACTGATGTTTAGTCGGCTCGCTTAAAAATAGGGTTCCCACTACACCGCCATGCCTTTCCACTGAGAGGGGTCTGCGGGATTAGGCATCTGCGTTGCTATGCGAGTTTCCTTTTCTGTACTGCACAGTGAAGTCATATTGTTGCAGTTCCTCGTACCAGCGTGCAACCGAACGATCGATCTCCTTCATAGTTTTCAACCAGGTCAGCGCCTGATGGTCTGTTCTCACTATGAACTGTCTCGCTATCAGGTAGTGCTTGAAGTGTCGCACCATTGTATAGATGGCGAAGAGTTCACGTTCTGTTGCACTCTTCTGTCGCATTTTTTTGTTCAATCTGGCACTAGCGTAGGCGATGACGTGTTCCCTACCTTCTTTGTCTCTTTGCGAAAGTACACCACCCACGGCCACGTCGCTGGCGTCCGTGTCTAGTACGAAGGGAGGTGCGGTGGTCTCGAAGTTTGGTAAAGCCAAAATCGGAGCGGAGCAGAGCATTCGCTTTAGTTCTTTAAAAGCTTCATCATGTTCATTCTCCCACCTGAAATTTCTTTTTGCCGCCTTCTCGGTTAGCTTGTGTAGGGGACTAGCAATCTTGGCAAAGCCTTTAACGAAGCGCCTATAGTAGTTTGCCAAACCGAGGAAACTGCGAAGTTCCGTCTGATTAGTTGGTGTTGGCCAGGCTCTTACTTGTTTTGTGCGATCTTCAGTGACTGCCATCCCGTCTGACGAGACTGTGTGCCCCAGAAAGTTGACTGAACGGCGGAGAAAATGACACTTCTTTGGATTCAAGGTCAAACCTGCATCTTGCAGACGGTCTAGGACTAGTTTGAGGTTGGCGTTGTGCTCGTGGGTGTCTCCACCGAAAACGAGAATGTCATCTAAGTAGATTATGCAATGTTTCGGGAAGAGCCCAATCAGTGCGGTCTGCATCAGGCGCTGGAAAGTGGCTGCGGCATTGCAGAGTCCGAACGGCATGGTCTGGAATTCATAAAGTCCGTTGGGTACTATGAAAGCCGTCTCCTCTCTATCTTTTTCCGCCACTTCTACTTGCCAGTATCCCGATTTTAAGTCTAGGGTGGAAAACCACTTCGATCCATGCAAAGCGTCCAAGGAGTCGTTGATGTGAGGTAGGGGAAAGGCGTCCTTCTTGTAGTTCACTAAAAGTTTGTAAGGTACACCTGACGAATTCTGTTAAAACCTCTACGATAAAGCACCTTGTAATTGCTGCGCTATTAGCACCGAATTGAGTGGTTGAAAATGTAGTCGTTTTAATTGTCTTCCCTGTTGAGTCAACGATTGATATGGACCCTGATTTTGACGGTAACTGACTTACACATTAAAAACCTATTATATGGAACTGTCATTTGTCAAGACAATGCGCTAGACGATTTGCACACGTAAGGCGAATGTACACACACGCATACTCACGTACCCATGCATGCACCACCGTAGAGAGAGAAGTTAAAATCTCGTAGAATTGTATGTCCACACCATTTTTCTGTTTTGAGGTCAGGCCACCAGCGACCTAATGCACAGCCAATGCACCAAGTCGGTTAGAAGGCGCAGGAGTAAGGTTGCATGCGTTCAATTCAATCACTCAGTCCACTTCCACATTAGCCGTCTGGCATCCCGCCATGACGGTGCGATACAACCAAGATAATGTTACCAGAGGTCCAGTGATGTTCTTGAGTCTGGTTCCAAAGTAAATCTTCTGGTTTATTTTGGGTTTGAGTGGAAATGTGATCGTATCTTAGGTACGACCTGAGACTGGTGACAAATATTTTAAATTACTCGCAAACTTGATGGTAATGAACCAAAACACATTATAGGTCCCTACCAGACACCCATCCGCTGACTCATGCTAACATAGCAGGACGCCTTACAAGAAAGAGGGATAACAAACCCCATTAATAATGCAACTGCGTTCTCCAAAACAATTCCACTTGCTTAAAAGCAGTAATTTTAGCATAATTAGCCAGGTTTTGAGATAGATACTAGCTAGGTTTTGGAAATCATGCTATTTTATACCATCAACGCATAAAGATTTTATAACTATTACATTGTATTGCATGCAAATCGGCTACTTACGATGCAAAGTAATAAAATGCTATGTTATAGATTGGCCAAAACTCACGTCACACGTTTGCGACGCTGTTAAATGTATGTTAGTCGTAGCTTGATAGCCTTTCATTCTTTTGGTAGATGGAAGGGCTGTGTAATCAAACTAATCTACATTGATTTTATCGTCTTCGTCCTGACAGATAAGGCCGTTAGTTGTGTCTACTGTTTTGCTCTGATAGCTAGTCAACAGAAACAATTTAAGAGTGTGATGCTCTATGTCTTCGAATCCCAATAAATGATTTCAATTTCTTTTATTTTCGGTTTCTACGTCCAGTTGGTGTTTTTATGCTTTTGACAACTATATAATGCGGTTCATGGACCTTCATGCCAGCCCTGGCAGTGGTCGGAGATGTTCAAGGCGAGGGAAGGGCCAGATCTAGTAGGCGAACGTGTATGCGTCTAATGAACGCCAGCTTCATTGTTGCGGCATTCCGGTTTCATGTAGCTGATGAGGTAAAATTTCCCACTACGCAACACCGCATTCAAGCTGACAAGTTTCGTTGCGTTTTAGCCATCTTCTAATGCGTTTGAAGCATTTTCAATGTGTGTGAGTGGAGTAAAATGCAAGACTGACTGCTCGTCCAGATTATTATTAGCGGAACCAACTAACTAATAAAACATTATTGTCCAAAGGCCTCCAGCAAACAACTAACGGAGAGCTTGCCTCCGAATTCCATGTTGACAGTAGAAAAGGTTGATTGGATCTAGGACTATTACTCTATAGGGAGGACAATGCTGAGTTCCTAACTAGCAACTTGAGATTCTACACACTTAAAGGTAAACTTTACGATTCCCCTGAAGAGTAAATGAAAGAAAGAATTTTCGGAAACAGTTCGTTTGCATCTATTGCCACTGGCGCTGGCATTGCTAATATCTCCAATAATGCCCCTGGCATGAGCTCTAAAGCTAGTCTTCAATATCACGCTGGTGAAGGCCATCTGAGTGGCCATTGCAGTGGATTGAAGGATTAATATGTTTTGGCCTGGCTAGGAATACAGATTTGGCACTTTTCTTTCCTTCCAGGTATCTTAATTCATTTCGAGGGTGACTTGATCAAATTAAGGTAACCAGCTGCAGCCCAACCCTTCCTTCTCTTCTTGTGGGCCACTTCGGTTGCAATGTGCGCTAAAAGGATGGTTACATTTGCAATTTTACACGCTCCAATGAATCTAATTCAGGTAAACACGACCACATTAAGACTCTATACCTCATATTACCATCAAACGTAACTGTGCGATGCTGCCTCATCCTCTATAGTCCTCGACATGTTTGGTAAGTATTGGTCGGCACCTAGTCCAGACAGTGGTATTTGATGGTGTTACAAGGAATAGAAGAAGTAAATAAGCAAGAGGGGCAGGTGTTAAAGCCCGAGGTAAATGCCGCTTAGTGGTGTCTTTTCGGTGAAAAGAGTTCTACACGGGTACTAAATTTATCAAAGCACATGAAGCCATTTAAAATTGTGAGTGTTTTAACATGGAAATGGCATGGACCGACCGCGGCAGTAGGCGATGCTAAGCTAACGACATGACTGCAAGTCGACGAACGAGGTGCACTGCATATCTGCATTGATACATTGAAGGATGTGCTTCTGACAGCAAAATTAGATCTTATATTTTAACGTATTTTAGATAAATGAAAATGCGAGAGGTGAGTATTAAATAATCATGGTAATAATGGAGCATTGGTAGCGGTGATGGACAGTAAAGATGTTTCGAAAAGAGATTATGCTTGCCTTCACCACAGTCTCTGACTTTGGCATTGACTCGATATGTGATTGTTGACTTTGAATTGCGGATTGTAGGTAATAAACGGCTTCGAAAAGTCATTACTAAAGGCGTCCCTCATAGACGAAGTCTGCGTTCCAATGGTCTACACAAAGGTGGGTTGCCATTCACTGGTACCCCTCTAAGCAGCTCAATCAGCAGTTTCTGATTGCATTAAGGAAGTGATTTTACTTCGTAATAAATGCCACTCATGAAGTGTCATGAGAGGTTTCCAATGATTAGCATACCTAACACCATAATGTTGACATCATTCTATCTGCACGTGCCCTCGGCTCATTTTATAGGTACTTTCTTCATGCTCCCATAATCTTTCCTCCATTAACAATCAACGTCTCCTTGACACTGGCAGCAGTAGACGGTAGTGAGAGTGTGAATTTTAAAGTGGGATTGCAGAAACTAGGTACATTTGCCTATACGGACAAAAAAACCGGAGAAGGCAAGCATTCCACCGTGTAGTGGTGGTCAGTTCTACAGCGACAGCGTCTTATAAACCCACCGACCCTGTAAAGTCATTCCTGTGCAGTGAAATAGTGTAAGAGGAAGGGAAATCTTACAAAGTCGATGATGCAAAGAAGGAAAAAAGGCTTTGGGAAAGGTCTTGAGATCTACTTGCCGTGTGACTCAATGAACGTGGTGCTGCTCAGCAACTGCTACTGGTGTTGATCAAAGACCTAACAACCAGCATTGTCACCATTAAGGAGTCCTTTAGCCATGCGTTCAATTTGAGAGAACACAGATATCCCTTAATATTCTCTTAAAAGCTCGAAGCCTCTCACCATGTATGATTGTACCACTGAGAAGCGACCCATCAAATGGCTATAGAAAAGCTGGAAATAGACTCATATAAAGTGTGTAGAAGTGTTAAATCACTAAAAGTGGAATATGTTGAGGTTGTTTAACTGTATGGTGATTGTTGAATTGTGTGTTTGTGAATTAAGTGATTGATGAGGGGACAGAAATCCTCTTTTAACTAATTGTAGGTGATCACGTTGTTTGTCTACTCCTAATTCCTATCATCCATCATTGGTCGTGAGTTCATCGTCACCACATCGGATTACTCGGAGCCACTCATGAAAGGTGCGTAATCCACTGTTATCCTATGTGAGCTAGGTATCTCACACGACAGTCACGTGTCTGCCAATTACTATAGAGCCGGAGTTGTAAATAAATTTGGATCAGGAGCAAAGGTCATTTATTTGGCGCCTCAATTTAATTTGTGCCTCTGGTGATACGCAATGAGGTGTGCTACTGTCCTGGCAACAACATGTCGTGTACTGAAGTAACATGGACACGAAAAACGTAAATGCCTTACTATTTGATCAAACGTTGTCACATTACAGCTGTTCATCGCCTAAATTTGTGATTGCCGTGAACGAAGTCAACTGAGATCGCGTCTGAACCTTTCACAGGGTGTTGTTAAGGGTGTGGTAGAGACGTCATACTGCCTTGCTACCGGTGGTCTAGTAAGCCTCTGCAAGAAAGTCGATACGTGCAAGCAGAGGTCCAACTCTTAAATTGTTCAAAGGACTGGTAAACAAGTATTTGTTTGTGGTCTAAGATATTGCCTGCTGTGACGCCACCACTGTTGGGTGATATATCTACACGGAACAACACCAGTTCGATGTAAAGTTGATAGGGATTTGCTGACGAATGGCCTCGAGAAGACTTGATCAACGCACAACAGACATTATTGATACATTGCCGAAAGTTCTTTTGCTGCGTGTATGCAGCATCATGGCGTGATGCCCTTCATGCCAAATTGTCCACAAGGATGATTTGAAATAAAATGGAAAGAGTTATATCAATGGTGGTATTACTGACACACGCAACGAAGGGTTGATGGTACAATTTATCAGCTGGGCAGTAGAGCATGACGACCCTATCCATGGCGATGTACTGCGAATTACTACTTGGAATCTGCCTCCTTCTTGCCTCAAGGGTTGAATCCACAATTCTTTAAATAGCCCGGCAGCGAATTAGGTTTCGTTGCTTGCCAAATGGGTTGAACTAATGTTGCGTTGTCTGATGCTGGTAAACAGCATTGCGTACGCCTTGTTGACTACGTGTTGGTTGCCTTGCTAGACGTAGTACTTTGCCCATATCCCCTCGAATAATAGGGCTCAACTGCTCGCATGTAACTTGTGAGCTGTAACTCAGGCCTGTGTCGGCAAAGTAGAGTATTTTGTCGCTGATAATGCGAACGCTTTTAGCAGTGGTCACACGCAAGAATGCATTTAATGCTACCTCAAATCCTACTGAATTGGGAAGGATAAGATATCGTCGAATGCAGACAGTGAAACCTTGCATTTGATCAGCCCCAAGTCAGATAGTGAAATTACATGTGTGTATATGCGCCAGATTGCATTGTAAAATCGGATTTTTGATCCATTAATTCGTATCATACAAGAACTGGCATTAAATTAACGGCAATCCAACGACTTTTTGGTCTTTGAAACACCAATTCGGTTATAGGATTATCAAGTGATTCCGATAGACTTGTACTGAAGAGACAGCCTGCAAATGACACGATGTCAGTGGAAAAAAGAGCGTGCCTTTTATCCCTGAGTTCAGCGCATCGATTGTTGAGATGCTGGCCAGATTTGGAAGTGCTGTTTCTGCATAGATAATGAATCCAAGACTATGATTGTTCCAAAAACCAGCCAGAGGGGTGCAATTTTCGAGGCTGACCAGGCGTTGAGACTTGTTTCTTCCTGTCCTTAGGATCGCGAAGGCATTTCTATGAATCACGTCCCCAGACTGGCGGAAAAGTCTGTGGATTGCATACGAGGGAGCATTTAAACCGAGCATGTCATTTCCTTCAAATCGAATCACCTGTATTAATGATTGATCTTGTCTGCGTAGATCATATCTCACATCCCTGTTCTATGTAACATCATGAAAATTGCAATTTAGGTTATCTTTCGGCATCTATGCAGTCTCAGTAAGGTCTAGTTCTTGTGGATGTAGGCAGGCTATAATTTATCCTTGCATCCAACTATTTGGAGTCGCCGTTATTGAAATTGAGTTCCAGTTTAGGTAAGAACTATCCGCACGCAATAAAACCTTTACTGAAGGCAACATAACCAATGGATTTTGCGCTGGTTAGAGTCTGCTTAACATGCGATTTCTGAAAACAACCCTTTTTTGGTTATTATTTGAGTAATAGTTCAAGCTCTGAGGTATCTATGATCTACTTCCTCCACTCAAATCAACATATTTGTTATTAAATAAGGAGTTAAACTAATAAACTCTGTAGAAGCAGGAGGAACTTGTACCAACCCTTTAAGTAGCCTGTGAGTGAAAACTCACCGATTTCTACAGATTAAGTTAATGCATCGATATTTTCCTACCAAACGGGGCAAAATAAGTTAAAAGGCTTCGAAAAGGGAAGGATTTTCCAAGTGCAAAGCTTTAAAGCTTGAATAATGTTTCCTTTTTTAACCCAAAAATCATTTTTCTAGATAAAAGTACACAAAAGCAAGCACATGCTTTGTTTTTCCTTCATTTGTCTTTCCTTTTTAAATTCCAAACGTTGGAATGTCATCATTAATCTGTTCCCTTTTTGCTTTAGAAGGTAGCTGAAACCTTGGTAAAATAAATGCGTAAAGATGATGAAGATTTTGGGATCAATGCTATACTTCACTGCAGCTAAGCAGTAAGTAGAAAAATAAATCGGAATTCTTACGCAGCGTTAGAAAGTAATATGTCTCAATGATAAGAGACATGCATGACTTATGTCGCGGTGTGCTTAAGAAAAGAAAGAAAAGAGAATTTTATGATAACAAAGCAAAGATTTGTGGTGCACAAGCCCAAATTTTCCTGGGGTAAAGCTGGTGGTGCTACCAGATTCAACCACCTTTAATGACATGAGCGCTAGAGAAGGGTTGGCACTTATCAGCATGCTTAGCTTATCCACTCTGGAGGATTGATTGTTTTGCCACCAGTGTGACAGATGCAGCGCGATTCGGACGCTCAGTCGGCTGCCAATAACAGTCACCACCACAGAGGGAGATCCTAAAAATCCGGTGGATTAAATTGAAATGACTAAACAGATCCAAACATTCTTACTCATCAAAGCCCTCTCCTTTCGTTGTTCCTCTTTGCTTTTTCCTTACACTAGAATAGTATAAAATGCACATGGTAGATAGGAAGCATCATGCAACCAAAACTTGTTCGAGACAAATTTTGGGATTCAGCTAATGTTGGCCTGTCGTAAACGGCTGACTCAAAAAACCTTCAGTCAACACAAATGGCCAGCTTGGTTTCAAACCTTGAGTGAATACCTCCTCTTGAATAACGCGTACCAACTAATGTGTTTCCACCTTAGCCACTCACAAGTAATATACAGCCCAAGCTAATTCATTTCGAAAAAGACAATGATTTAATTGATTTGTGTTTGTTAAACTTATTTTAATAATGTTTCCTATGCAAGCATTGATTAGCCATTGGCAGAAGCTACATGATAGCCATCGAAATTTACCTTTGGTTCCTTTTTCTTTCAAAAGTTTAAAAAGTATTGAGGTTAAGTTTTATTACTGTGATTTTTAATTTCCCAGTGTTTTGAGTACCGACCCTCATGATCGCAACTTTATTGAGGTCAGTACGGTGAATCTTCACACGGTGAGGCTAATTAATGCACCCGCTTATGGGGCTTAGATTCAAAAATAAAGCAAGACTTAACTTTCTTTTTAAACGCATGCCATAGCTGCTATGCTAAAAGAGGTGTTACTTAAACATCAGTGTTTCTTCATCGTCACCTGAGGATGAAATTAACCTTACCTCTCAAATCAACTGAAATTCCAATCGGGTCATGGACTGGAACATCATTACGATGTGCCATGTGAGTCACAACGATCTTGACGAAAGTTTCTGAGCGGCCTAGAATTGCACAGTCCACCAGGTGACTCATCATTCACACCCTACAGCATTCGAAGCTCTATAATTTCGTTATCGACCAATGCCAAAGAGGCGACTCTTCTAGCCTTGATAGAGGTGGACGAAGAAATTATCTCGGATGCAAAGGGACAGCCTAATACATCACCTGGAGGTGATAAACAGAATCAGACAGATGATCAAGACGACGATTTCTCAGCCCCGGAGAATGGACAATCCACATCAAAGTTAAAACAGTCGATGGATGCAGATTGAGGTTTGTGGTGTTGCGAGCGATCTCTCCAATCATTTATCCTCACAAATGATGATTAGAGGGCTCGACAGGAGTCGTTTAATCGGTGACACAACAAGCTTTTATGTGCTCATTCTGGAAGCCTTTGGACTGGAGATGACAAAACCAGGTGTCAAATGTCAGATGGTTTGCTTTCTAATGGGGACTGGCGACTCCAACGTCACCCCTTTTGATGAGCACTATGACAAAATGAAGAAATGAGTCGAGGTTTGTTAGTTGACCACTTTTCATCAATTTACTATTCTAGCCTCAATGGCGACTGTTTTCTAAATGTTCCGTCAGCCTCTTTGTCGGATCACAAAGTTTTAACAATGCACTCAAATGCGTTCGTCGCTTTTGAAGAAAGATAGAGTAGAGCGTTTCAAGGCGCTGGACGACTAAGTAATGTTCCGAGACGGTTCTTGTCGCAAAACTGATTAGTCATTCTGTGTGCACTCTCTTCCTGCTTCCGTCTATCCAAATAGGCAAAGGTTCCTGTTTGTGCGTCTTTCGTCCCTTTTTGTTTGGCAGAGTGCGGGGTCTACGAACTGAACTTATGACAAGGGTGTCTACTTCTCTGACGTGGCGAGCGAATCCTCTGTTTACGGCCGTACCCATACTCAGTGCCTGCCAAGATTACTTTCTCTCCTGTGAAGTGGCTCATGGTAACATACCCAAGTGTCTTGATGCCGACGTCTCGGCACTCCAATTAACTTGTCATTTGCATAGCTAACTATCTCTTTTTCAGGTCGCAATTTCTTTAGAGGGTCATGTAACTCTTCTCACGTTTTTACTTATTAATTATTAAAAAGGACGTTTGATTTCAGCCTATGCATTTGCCTCATGCTTTTGTTTTCTACATGGCTGAAGACGTCATTTTAAGGCCTAAAGTTCTCGCTTTACTTCTTCATCGCAAGATGCTGCTTTTCTGTAAACTCAGTAATCTACTAGGATTATTCTACGGCGCTACTAATCGTTCTCTAAGCAACTATTCCCAGGACTGTAGAACTACCATAATGCATCGTGCCAGGTTGTAAATAGAATTTGTGACTTTGTTGAAGTAATTTGTTTTTAGCATTTCGAGAAGTGTGAGCGCAACTGCATGGGAAGTGGGAATCTACTTCAAGGAGCTGGAGACCGGTGTTGTATATCCCCTGATCAGTAGGTGATCACCACAGAGGCAAGAAGCGTCCCTCTAAACGACACCACTTAAATCCAAAGGCGCTACCTTGTATGAGTTGACTTCAAGCTCACTTACTCTAGGTTTTGACGCACATGGACAAGACTTTATTTTCTTTAATTAGCGTGAAGATAAAATTGTCCCATTCAACTGATCTCGTCTTCGCAATTTATTGCACCGCGTTTCGCCTTTTCCATAGCCTTTGGTTTGATGAATTCTTACGTGTCTGCTTTAAAGTCGGGATTATTATTCTGCATCACTTCGTAATCGTAGAAGAAATCTACAAGTGTGCTTTAATGCGATTCGTGCTATTTAGCCCTGGAATTTTTTATAGTACAAAATTTTAGTTAAGCTTGCTGGCTGTGATTCGAGTTTGTACGATTTGCACGTGATTTAGTAACGCTGGTGAAGACCATCTAGATTTTCGAAGTGTTAAGCTTAGGCTCCTTACTCACCTGGCTGTGTTCTGTTTGCATTTGTGCAATTTCGGCACCACCAGAGCCATAAGAAGCAGGATAGATTTAGTTATTCGCCTGTTTTGTTTTCGTCGTGTGCTTTAGCCAGCGAGGATGCTTCTGCTTTGATTTAAAGGATCCTGTTGGCAGCAGTAGAGGTTCTTTATTGCATTAGCTATACAGCTTTCTTTAATGCCCCTTGGCTTTTTGTTATTTGAAGGCTTTATGGAAAGTGGGGAAAATGGGTAGTTTGATTTCGCTTAATAGTTGAAATTGAAGTTACCATCTCCTGATGTAACTCATTTCTCCTCTAATTTCGTTAATTTTAGTAGTGGTTAGATAGTTGTTAACTACTAAATTAGCCCGGACGCGAATACGAGCCGTGATTGGAGCCCTGTTAAAGGATTCCGACTTCTGCACATTCATCACATGCGCCCATTTGATAGAGCTGCACTGTACATCTTTCTTTGAACACTGGGTTTGGGAGAAAAGCAGATGCGTGGCATGAGGTGATTGTCTCATAAGCTTGCTTTTTAACAACGCGCAGCTACCATAATCATGCGCCACTTGTGTTAATACACCATCGTTCCGATTGGGATGGGGCAACAGGATGACGTGCAAGAGCTTTTATAATTTCAGTGGGAGGGCAAACTGCATTTATTCAGACAGCTCTCCATAAATGACCACCTGATCCCTCGCATTCAAACATCAATTATTTTTCCAGTGAATCGACAAATCGGTTTTCCATTAATCGTTAGTGCATATTAGGTTACTGGTCCCTAATGTCTTCCTCGATGAAGTTACTCATTGCTGCTTGTGGCTGCTTCAAGCAAATTGTACTATCGTCGGTGAACTATTGTGAGCCCAAAAACCGATCTTTCGCCCACCTATGAAGTGCATGATTTTGTTTTCAACGCATCAACTCAAAGCGAGCTGACCACTTCCTTTAACGATGCTGCAATATTTAGAAAGGAAAGTAAGCTAAATTGATTATGAGGTGAAAGAGTGCGAGACTACAAGTATAACAGAAGGCATTCTGATAGGGAGTAAAACAAAACGGTTGAGCTGCTGAACATTACGAAAACATTGTAGCAGTTACCACACACGCAGTACAAGCCGAGTGCCATGACGCTAACGTAGTGCTCGGCCTGGGGAAACTCAAGCAGTTAGATTTGCAATGAAGCACATGCTCCATACTTGTGCAATTCTCATTAGGATAATTGTTTTAACCTCCACATACGATGTTTGCCCACTCAAACCTTGGTTTTCATCATCTTAGCCATTACTATAATCAAATGAAAACTAAGAGAAATTGTAGTAAATGCGGCATGTAAGTATCCACGCCCTTGGTACGGAAATCTTACCACGAAAGACCAACGAAACTCATGTAGTCAGAAATATGACCAAAATCGAAAAGCTGCTGAACTACGTACCCATCTCCGAGTCTGTCAGTAGTGCTGCAGTGAAAAGGTGTGCGCAAAGTCTAAAAGAGTTGGGCGAATTAGAAACGGATTCTTCAGGTAAACACACACACATGGAATCTGCATATGGTGCAAGTAGGATAGGCAGCGACGGGAAGGGTGAATGCTGAAGCAATAATAAATGACTCGAAGTAGCCACCCAATCGAAATAAAAGACATGAAGTTGAGGGAATCAAACGATAGCGGAAGTGGATTACAAAATGCGTTGCGCAGACTGAAACAGAGATGATCAATGTGCCTTGCCAGCCTAAACATCTCTTCCTAAGCCACTATCGGTTCAAACTAGCATTTGCAGCGCTAAGTCGTGTTAAAAATGCGTAATGTCGCCTTCTGTTTGAGTTTGGAGTGCACAACCACCTGCTGTAGCAGACTACGTAGCATCGGTGACCTGTCGCATAGTTGAAGAAGCCAATAGTTTCCTTCATAACCATATCGCAATCATTATCAAAGTTTGCCTCCATGGAAGGCCTAATACAGCATCCCAGAACTCTTATTAATGCGTGTGACACCTCTGTATACTGCAACAATTTTATAAATATGATGAGTGTTCCCACTCAGAAAATAAAAATAATCCCAATTACTCTAGACAGCTAATCTCGTATAAGGATTACTCATTTCGCTTGTAATCATGAGTTTGGTCGTTAAGTAAGATCTGGTGCAATGGCTATCGCCACAAATTGCTAAGTAACACGTCGCACATATGTGACCCTCTAATTTGGTAGAAAAACCGAAGAATATATAGTATGCGCCAGAGGAATCTCATTAGCTCGGGATAATTACGGTTAAGAAAGCAAACATAACTGCGTCCTAATTTTAACTGATGTTTATGATTGCTATTTAGTACGCCGTTGTGAGTTGTTTTCACCTGGTCGGTTGCTTTTATATTGCGTCAACTATTCATCTCCACCTCGCTGTGATTTCGCTTTCCTTACAGACAAGGAATGCGATGCAGCAAAGGCAGTGACCAGCATCCCCAATTTCGACTCTCTTTCTGAGTGTTGTTGCCCTGATTTCAACCGTATTTCTGCTTGGCCTTGGATGGCTAAGAAACGGTTTTTTTATTCCTAATCGGATCTTCCACCAACAAAGTTATCTCCAGTTTAGTCAACATCTTATCCTCCTGAAGATCGGGTGCCTCGAACAAGTCCGCTTCTACTTTCCGCGCAGTCTTGCCGTCTGGCATTACAATAGGGGACACTTGATGGAAGGCGAACACAAGGAGGAGGAGGAGGCAGACCAGACTCGAGCGCGATAGCATGCTGTGCTTTGGTAGTATTAGCGGCGACCGTGTAGGCACATGATGTACACTACCTACGCTACGTATTTGTATGCTTTACCGGGCATTCGCTTAACTTTCTAACATCATTGTTTATACCAGTGAGTGGCTTTAACGATGTATTACGATTGTCATGGATAGCAGATATAAAACTAAAAACGATCTGATTATTTAGACACCTTCGCATTGATGACAGTCTCAACATGCCCTACTAGGTTGTAGACCTTGCAAATAAATGAAAATTTAAATCAATTTTTAAACTAGCGAGTCTCCTTATTAATTCAAGCAAATTATTCGTTACTACTGCAAGTCAAATTGTTCCATTTCACTTATCCGAAGGTGCCAAGGTGCAGATAAATGTAAAACCATTACCATGTGAATGGATGAAATGCGCGCCCTGCTGAATATCCCATCTTGCAAAAGAAAAACAGATGCGAACATTTATGCGAAACGACAAAACAGTACAGGGTCCGGTTACTTCCGAAGACACCTGAAAGACTTAAGATTGCCTCGATTTGAAAAAAACAAATCCGACCAGAGTCTATTCACATGTGGGCATGCCATTGACATGGTAACTATGGCAGCTGAGAGTATAATATCCACCCAGGTTCAAATACTTTCCTTACTCTTTCACCTAGACACTAACCGTAAGGTTATAACGATAAATCCTCATAGTCCTGAAATGACGACTAATTCCAATGGTGCCCTACGCCATGAGTAGTACTGCAGAAAATCTTTTGTCAGATCTTGCCGTAGCCAAATCGCTGTTTGGCAGTAAGCGCATTTCGATGTCGCATTAAATTTTGCAACTCCCTTGGTTCAGCGCTTATTACAAGAACAATAGTGTACGTCTTAGTTCAAAGGAGGGATGCTTGTTCTACATTAACTGCTCCAGCGAAACGGTCTAGGAATCAATGAGCAAAGCCCGCGATTTAGAATACCACATTGCACGATTTCCTTGTATGATGCATTTCGCATTGCTAAAGGCACAGTATTCGATTTTACACTGATACAGTTGTGGGTGCCGTCTGTAATGAAGCAAATGATTTTCCTACCTTGCTTACATCTCTGTTCACGACCGATATTGCGCAGGTGGGTATGTTTGCCACAGTTTTAGCAGGGACGCCTTATATCAGGTCCTGTTGAAGATTTTTAGCATTCTAGGGCTCCAGAACTCGGCAATCATTGTTGGTAACAGGAAGCTTTGTAATCATTCGCATAATGCCGAAAAACCTGATGTTTTTCAAAGCGCTTGCAGATAATAGATAATATCCTTGACTTTTGACTTCGAGATTAGGAACATGGTGTTTTGATTAGCTTTCTGATGAATCTATTTGCACAGTATTGTGTATCTGATGCAGTTCACGCATATTATCGCCTACTCGTAGTAAGCATTGGCTTCGGGAAGTTACGCGAGCGCATTACTAGGAAAACAGGCACGTAATGCAGGTGGCACGCATCATGCTCAGGCTCGGTCGAGCCTATTTATCTTTCTTTTCCTACTTGGTTCGCTTTATATTGCGCCTCTTTAGCAGTGGTGCCAGGTAGCAAGACTGCAAGGAAATCAAAGACGGACCTGCTTAAGATGTCTGGCATTTTATATGGTGAGGGAGTAATCGATGCGAAGGGAGATGGTAAATAAGATGCAGAGCAAGGGACACCAATTAACAAATCCGATGAATCTGGTAGGTGGGGATGTCTTTGTGCCAGCTGGATGGAGTCGCTTCCAACGGAGGATTGGTCGTGCTTTTCGAAGGGTTGATGATGGCATTTAAAGGCTCTTTGGAGAGTCATGGAAAATATGTCCTGGAAAATGTAAGCAAGGTCGCAAACAGCTAGTTTCTTTGACTGCTTATTTGCCTGCGAATAGCCTGATTCTTTGACATTGTAATTGAATTTCACTGAAACTGAAGGAGTCTTGATGATATATAGTAATTAGGTATCAAGCTGACAAAACACAAATGTAAACGAATAGGTTGGTTCTCTCAAATTCTAATTTAAGTCCTCGTTTGCGCCAGTGCCAGTAAGGTTTCCTCGATGCCTGGGTATTTCCTCTCCTTAGGTTACTCTCCGTCAGATGCTGAAGATGACCTGGTATAAGCGAATGGAGAAAGCGACCAATCTGGAAAGTAGTTACCATCTCGCTTTGCGGAAAAATAGGAACGACTGTGTGATTGTTGCACAGTATGCGCGACGGAGCGTTGCGCATCAGACCACGAGGATCGCTGTTAGCAAAATGTTTTTAAGAATGCAACACAATGTAACAACGACGCTTGTTGCTGGACCGTTCCTCTATGGGTCTGAATACTGAATCCATTAAAGTATTTTCGTGAATTTGAACGTCTTTTTGATGTCATGACTTATAGTAGGTTCCAGTTTGCCGTTTATCGGTTGACGTGACTGTCCAATTGATATACAATGTCCTTGAAATCGTTCGCAGAGCGGCAACTGTGGGCAAAAAGCTGTCTCTGTAGTTAACTCTGAAGCATAGTACTTAAAATACTCCCAAATAGAATAAATACCAGTCTTCAATTATAACAGCTTCATCATTCAGTGCGGTTGTCTTTGGTAGAGGATAATGGTCTGCAGTTGTATTCATTACCACGAGAACGCCCAACACTTTACATTTTTGGGTTTACTACAAGCAGACGACGCTTTCACTACCACCAGTGCAAATGTGCATCAAATGACGCCGGATTGACTCCAACGGCACTCGCTCTCCGTGATGATATTTGTGTGCGTTCACCCCACCTACTAAACAAATGCGTCAGTAATGGCGTAAGCACGTGACACGTGACATCCCCTAACCACAGCATATGATCGCACTCCAGCCTGATCTGCCTTTTCTCCTCATTCCATTCACCTTACATTGCGTCTCTTACCTACTTACTTATCGACCTATTTAATGAGCGTCAAACGCAACAGCACATGCCCACGCAAATGCGAATGCGGAAGTTGCATTCCATAGAGCATCATTGCAATCACCCTAGCCTATCTCTAGACAATATTATCGATAACATCACCGCCTAAATAATTCCAGCCACCAATGACGTCACCGGCAACATCACCTCCAGATAACTTGGCGCAAACTACCTCCTCCAGGCTCCTCCGACCCATAAGCAACGATTATCCTCAAATTGCTTCTCCCGACACAGCAAATTCTTCTAAAATGCATTATTTTACAATACGTCAATTCTCATCACGACTACATCTAAGCGGCTACAGCAACAGTTCCTCATTCTTGTGCTGCATTTGCATCTCCAACCACACTAAATATCAATAAATCTGTATCGGCAATTAATGATACCTAGCGATCCATTTCAAGTTTTATCAAAATTAAGCATTTGACATTTGGCACTGCAAACAAAGTATAGCTATGTGGCAATGTGACACGTGAATGGTAAGGAACGAAACTCTCGGAAGGATTAGTGGTTCTAATACAGGATACGACCGAAAGGGGAACAAACCAATGAGCAGTTTTATGATCCTCAACGTATTTTTGTCATTTCCTGAAAGATTTTGCAAATCGGCAAGAAAGAGTACGTATTGGGTTCTGAGACATCTGACATAAGGCCCGGTAACACCTAAGGCAAAGCGGCAATAGGAAAAAATCTTAGTTTTGTTATTTTATGGGGTATCATCACTTTGATCCTTAAATTTCACCTACCAGGTCCACCATCTATTGCAGCGAGCATCCTAACTTCAAATGAGTCAGATGTTTGGTGTCAAGGCTTGTTAGATTATGGTATTTGTGCACACCAACAAGATAAATGGATGATTCTACTCTTCGTCACTAAGCGCTTCCTCAAAACCCATCATTAACTCATTTTGGCCGATGACAGTTGCGATGCTAATGCCGACTTCCATCCGCAAGTCAAAACTGAAAATCCGTTGCACAAAATAGCATCGGATGTATAAATCAACGACTAGTATAGACAGAGTAGTCTGCATAATTGGCATGAACATTTGGCGGAGAGTGTGCAACTAAATGATTAGGGTGGATCGCTTTAGTGTTGCACACTTATCATCCAAGGTGAATCATGTCTCTTTTTCAACTTCCCATCTGCTTATTAAAAAATAGAGATTCCTGCCACACTATTGTGTCTGAATGTCTTTTTAAGATTCAATAATGTATCATAAGACAGAACAGCTGGTAGTCGATGACATGGATTATATGATTTTAGGCATGCCGATGAGTATAATTAAGGGTATCGAAACTATTACGGTATTTTATTGCATTTGTCATAATGTCAAGGCGATGTTATGCCCAATGTGGGTTAACCATCGTGCTTAATCTAATTGCAAAGCAGCTTCGAATTATGGCCTCGAGCTACGTTGCAGACTAGTTTTCCAAATCAACTGATAATCGTTAATTTCTAACACTCTCGAAATTATTCCAGAAGTGTATCCAATATCCCAGATTCCCTATTTCTCTTTCTCAATCACTATCAGTTGCAACCAAAAAAGAAATGTTATTCAATTGCGATTCCTTAACGATCATCTTAATTAGGCTTAACTTTTGAAGTACTGTAGTAACTATTTGAAAAGGCAAGGACTAATTAGGAACTGTAGAACAGTCTTTAATGTGCCGTTTAGTACGACAATATAAAATTATTCGTTCTAGTTAAAATAGCATGTTATCCTGAAACTGTATTCACTTAGTTAGTGGATGCATTAGATGTCTTATGAAGCTCTACGCCAATCCTTTTGAGTGGATGGCCTAGTTAGTTCACAGAGATCATTGCTGGCTCGACACGTCTCGAATAAATCATTTTTACTGCCCTTAGTTATTCAGTAGGGCCTATTTCTGATACTCACAAAGTAGAAATCGCGTATTCGCACTTAGCACACGCTAAGTCTTAATGGTTTCATATTTAAGGAAGAGGTAAATGCTTTAGCTACTACTAATTACTGAATCCAGTTTCAACTGATATCGCTTTTCCTCAAAGACCGTTTTTATCCACTTTTAACAAATGATGCTTTTATTTTGAGCCACCGATGGTAGAATTTCTGGCTTTTAGAGCAACTGAAAACACACAGATCCTGTTCTGCTTTAATTCTTAAGTAGTAAGAGACAACTCATTTGCTTCGCGTTGCAGCGAATGCTGTTGATTGGTCAAGTGATGCGTGCGCCAACAGTTTGATCAAATGCTACACTACTGCACATGCTAGATACTAAATTCAAAATGATTGCAAACCATTCATTCTGCACATGTTATTAAGGACTCAAAGTTCCATTGCAAAGTACTTTTCTGGTTTCGAGGCCAAAAGAGGTGCATAGGTCAAATAAGTACCTTCCCCTAAGTGTGATATTGAGATTGTAACGAGCCGAGACTTCCTTGAAAACGAACGAAGGCATAACACTGGTGCAACTATGCCACACAAAAACCGTCTCTAAGCGATTATTAAATTTGACTCAGACACAGAGAACCAAGAGTGATACATTACACGGGAGCGTGTCTTTGAGCAAAGCAAGTTGCATTACACTCACGGCGTAATTTAGAAAACCGAGTAGTTAACTCAGTACTTTTTTTTATAAATGCAAGTATTTTCAGATGTTTGGGCGCTGATAATGTGTGTAGCATCATTTCTGTACTTTGGATGTGTTATAGGACTTTGATCTAGTAGTCTGATTTTAACCTTCTTGGCGCTTACATTGGGGTCTCTTCAAATGCCCAAGCGATGCTTCTACATAATCTTCTTTCTAACCTCTATGGAAATAGCGAGCGTTTTCGCAGAAAATTTCTGACGAGCTTGACTTGACAGACTAAATGAGATCCGTTTGTCGGGAAGCGACGAAAGACTAGTCTTCTTCATTATGGTCACAAAACCTTGTTTAATCATCCTTCAAATGGATACCTTTTCTTCCTGCGCGTAGTCCTTTATATAAAGTTGAGGAAAGGACTACGTGTTTGGTACCACAAATAAGGATGGACTTTGTCCACACCCACTAATTACGTGTGTTAAATCTCCTTTTATTTAACGGGGAGAGGGCAAATATCTGGTTCTTAATTTAAGAGGTCTCAGATGAACTGATAGTTGATAGACGATGGTTTAAAGACTGCCATTTCTAATTACGCGTTTCCAGGCCCAACCGCAAAATGAAAGCTGCTGTTAGCACGTAGCACTATTAAATAGGTCTTTAATGTCGGATAATCAAACGGATATCAGTCTCGACAGTAGTCCCTCGAGCTCGAACAACGATAAGCATAAAAAACCAGCAATCTTAGCATAAAAGCGATTAAGACGATGGTGTTGATCCACTTCGAAATGGGATCCAGGTTGGGCTCCATTTGACTTCACTCGAGACACAGTAGAGCTACTGCTTTGAACCACGCTTCCTTATTTCCAATATAGCTTTTCCAGCTACCATATTTTTCACTGATATATTCAAACTGCGCTCTAGCCGAGGTAATGGAAGTGTTTCACTTCAACAAGAGCAAGCCTTAATACCATGAAATCATAATGGCTACCCGGAAACGGCTTGCATCCCTTTAGTATATTACAAGCAGTAAGACAAAAGAACCAAATTTAAGATTTAAGAGGCATTTTGGACACAGTGATGAGTCTCGTATTCAAAACTACAACTAGACAACGGCAGGCTAGTTTTTTTGGACAAATTTTATCATCACAGCAATGTAGCAGTCTAAAACTAGGACAAGGGTGTTTTTTGTGCTCATGTAATTACCACCGTCGCATCATGGATGGAGAGCCACGATTAGCGAGGGAGTCAAGATCCGCATTTCACAGCATAGTTTTGGACAGATCGACAAAGTACATTGTCATCGATAGTTTTCACGTCTCGAGTGACTTATTTTGGCAAGTCACTACTCATTTGTTTCATACCAATGTTGCATTAAATAGTAATGCTTTTCCCATTCAATGACAACGAAGAGACACTTAAATATATTACATTAAATTCTTCTGCTGCATCAAAATGACTACTTCTGACAAATAGATCCTGACTTCCTGGCGGGGAATAGTTCATCAAAAACCAGCTTAGCAAATGAACAGCATAACGAGATGGCTGGTAATATTTGGTTTACGTCGCTTAATTGTCTGCACCACTAATGCTTTCATACTTTTGCTTGACAAACGGGAGTCAGGACATGTATCTTATTTTCCCATGTTGGAAAAACATGAGGCATCATTTTCGACCCTCTGTTTATGTGACGGTTCGCGCACAATTTTCAGCTTTCATTTTAACAGAGTTTGCATGCTGACTTTTGATGAGAACTCATCGCTGCATAGTCTGAACATGTCGCTGAGGCAAAGTCAACAGTGCTCGTGACAGTTAATGAACTGCTGAGCATTCTTTGAGCACTCCTATTCAAACAGTTCTCTGGGACTTTTGCGACTCGGAAAAATTTGAAAAGGCATTCTACAGAATCAGCCACTCTACTAGTCTCTGCACATAAGGTGCTCCTTATAGCTTCCGTGATCGGATGTCGGGGCAACGTAAGGTAATGAGTAGAATTAAACCTGAAAATTCTTATCATATCATGCAGACAACAACCTCGCTTTGTAGAAATGCCATCAACTGCTAAAATATTTGTTTCTGGCAGGGGCTGGTACACAACTTCTCTAGATCAACCTTCTCCCTTTCCAGTTTGCAGTCCGTCGTGCTGAATCTGATTATGAGAATAGCATAAATGAAGACTCAGAAGACCACCTGGACCGGGCAGAATGCATAGTGGATGCGGAGGGCTTTTTCCACACAGCGATGTTTGTAACCTCTCCACAATTCCACAACTTTACTCTCTTACTTGCATTACCGTGATGGGCAACTTCCACTCGATGTGACGATTGACGTCCACGAACTTCGAAGTCTCAGCTGCGTATCGCTTCTAGCCACAATTGACTTTTCTGACTCCAACAGCGTTCCCGCGCTATGGCGTGCAAGAACAAACTTTCCTTCCACATTCGACTGCAACATGCAGGAGGGCCATGGTTTTGGCTTAGCAAATGTCCTTCGGCACAGTTATTACAAACGTTTAATAACTACATTAAGTACCCTTGGTTTTCCATGATTTTTACAAAAGGAGTTGAGGCACATTGAGAGCGTTTTAATGTCCTGCCTAGCGTCCTCCTCACCTCAAACCAGTGTGTAACCACATGCCATTTATTAACTAGCAGCAACAAGCTTTGGGGTCTGGAGTGTACGTCTAACTAGTTAAACGCACAGTTAAACGCTCTGTCAGCCCATCATAATATACGCTACAAAAATATTATTTGAAGATGAATAGAACTTCGACGATTGCAATGCCCCAAGCTATGAGTAATTTTGCTTGAATGGCAAAAAAGCCGACAACTCTCAAATCGTTTATTCGTATTCTTGGCTTTTGAAATATTGCGATTGCCTGTCGAAAGAGACACGACAAGAGTCCATGGGGTGAACTGGACCACGCACTCCATCATTACCCCCTCGCAGAGCTTCGTGAGAAGATTTTGGAGAAAGGGGATCATTGGCATAAGATGCAAGCGACTCTCGGTGTTACTCTGACTCCTGATTATCAGAGTAATAGTGGTAACCATAGCATTATCAGCTCACGTGATCAAAATGCGAATGCAAGCGCGCATGTATGTTTGAGTGAGCAGGCAAGTAAATTGGCACTCGGATGGGCGTGAATTTGTTGGTTGAAGTCAGAGCATACGCGCTCCATTTATCAACTGAAGAAGCACTAAGGTCTGTTCTACAAATCGATGTGGAGCAAATGTCTTAATAATGACTTACATGGCGCGTATTTGGTGTTCTCTCAGATGATTGGTCATTTGAGGTGGCTTCTCACCTGACTGGTCAAAATTCGTCTTGTTAGAACAGAGGTCAAATCTACCGGTTGTGCGTCATCAAATCTTCAGTTTTGGGAAGCTGAAATGAGAGGTAGGATTTCTTTCGATGCTCGGCTTTATAAATAATAATTTAAAGTATGACGGTGGCATCAAGCATTACATAATAAGCTTATTTTAATTAGAATTCAAAAGCCTTGATGTCATTGTTAGGTTCGTATTCGAATTCTGGCCCGTATTTCTCCACGCGTCAATCTAGAGAAATATGTAATCAATCGCAAACTCATCTACCACCCATTCAGCAACAATACAACCAGGAGTCCAATTTCATCGGCTCGGCGACAGACAGTGCATTAATTTCGCCAAATCAATACGCCTTTGAATGCGCAGGCAGAAATACATTACATAGTGTCTCCCCGACAGGGCCGCCTTTGCCATGGTTGATGCAAAGTCGGAATCCCAGCAACGACGGTCCACAGTGGGCCAGTAGTACCTCAAACTTCCCACCGATGTGCATCGCACCTAGCGGTCACGGATGTCTCGACATCAGGACGACTCAGGTTGATGGTAAGTGTTAATGTAGATTCACGTCGACTTCGCTTCCAGCCTCCTTTACCATGTCTCAACCCCGTGAACTCAGCACATCCGGACAATTGTCTACAACACAGCAGTTCCGTGGTGATACTCCAGGATGTCCTGTAAGTGGGTCATAGCTATTGTCCTTAACTTTTTAGAGGACGCTATTATATTTGCATTAACAAAGAACCAGTTTTGAAAACGGAACGATTGCCATTACACTAAACCATTACTCTTGACAACATGATTGGAAATCGCTTCGCCTCGCAGTAACCAGTTTTAAAGGGATAACCAATTTTGTCCCCACTCGATTACTTGGATCAGATTAATGACTCTGTTACCATTGGCACTAGCAAGTGTTAAGATGCTTACATGCCTGAATTGCTGTTGACCCAGTATCCATTTCTTCTTGTTGCTACAGCTCAGATTTAGAACTTCGAGCAGAAGCATCGAAGATCAGGGGAATAAATTAACGGAAATTTCGCCAAGTGGTGTCGGTGTCGCATACTCATATGGTATGTTATTCCTATCCAGGCTTTAATAAACGAGTTTAATTTTGCGTTTTAACTTCAAATGGTAAGCTGCTAGTTGCATCTCTACACATTTTCTCCTGACTACTTCGTCTAGATGATGCAGGATTGTCGAATTCTGCGACGGAAGCTTGCCTAGTGACTCAAATGGCTCCACCGCCACAACCATTTGCTAACCATACCACCAATGTCATCACCAATCCGCGATGGTCTTCTGACACCCTCACAGATCTGATTTCGCTCAATACTCCCGAATTCGAGCGACTGCTAAATAGTCTTTGCGACAGCTATCTAGAATTTTAAGTATATGTAATTGTTCATCAAATAAGACGGTTCAGATAACCCACGTGACTATCGATTGTTACATGCTTGCACACTGTTTGAGAGCGTGCTTATCAAAGCAGTATAAATGGTGAGCAAATGGTTGTCCCATTTAGTTTTCTCCGCTGCAGGCAATTGCATTCTAGCTCTTTTTTCACGGTTATGTCAAGCAGAAAATACGGATTGGAGTACCACCCTGCTCCACCTCCTCCATATCCAAGTAAAGATTCGGTTACACTCTAATTAATTGGATTTCACGCTGCCTTCACGTTTTTATGCTTGAGTACAAACAACTCAGCTTGATGATTCATTCGAGGTTGGCAAAAAGCATGCACCCACATCTCGGGTGTGGTTGTTTTAGTCCCCCTACGGATAGCCCCATTAAATGACCTTACGCAATCGTCGTCACGGCATGGTGATGACCTGAATTCAACCTCGATTCGATGAGGCAGACTGCCACCAATGTTCGCAATTGATGCACCATAAAATTTTATCCCGGACATGCTATGTGATTAAGGTAGACTTCTCCTAAATGAAAGTTTTGGAGAACAAGTGGAAGGGGATATGTCGACACAAAAACTACAGTTGTAGGTTTAGCGCATACCAACTTAATCTCGACTTTTATTCCCTTGGATTGGGTGCAGTGGTTGGGTAGGGATGCTCCTTATTATTGAAGTGGTGGTGGTGCTTCATTCTCCCCTGAAAGGTGCATTTAGGCAAGCATAACTGTGAATTTGCAACTTCAAAAAACATTCAGATCTTAAATAAGCATGAGGTTGCATACATAATCAATGATTGAGTGGGATTTTACTCTGAAATATCAGCACACTTAACATGCTTACACTATGTTCCATACGATCCACTAGTGACGAGCAAGGTGAACACGGGACTAAGCAAGGATAGTAGCAGTGGTTTATTGAGAAAGTACGATCTTATTTCAAAACAGGCTTTGGTTCAGGCATCCTGGTCTAAAGTCATTACCGTAAGTCATATATTTGCCCGCTCAGTTAGATTGAGAGTACGACGTGTGCCCAAAACACACTGAGCTTCACCTCTTACACACATACGAACGACCAGATATACAAGGCGAAATATATGTATGTAAACTGCCAAATTACTGAGAACTTAGTAAACCCACGAATTTGTTAGTAAATTTACTAAACTACTCGGTTTTCTAAATTACGCCGTGAGTGTAATGCAACTTGCTTTGCTCAAAGACACGCTCCCGTGTAATGTATCACTCTTGGTTCTCTGCGTCTGAGTCAAATTTAATAATCGCTTAGAGACGGTTTTTGTGTGGCATAGTTGCACCAGTGTTATGCCTTCGTTCGTTTTCAAGGAAGTCTCGGCTCGTTACAATCTCAATATCACACTTAGGGGAAGGTACTTATTTGACCTATGCACCTCTTTTGGCCTCGAAACCAGAAAAGTACTTTGCAATGGAACTTTGAGTCCTTAATAACATGTGCAGAATGAATGGTTTGCAATCATTTTGAATTTAGTATCTAGCATGTGCAGTAGTGTAGCATTTGATCAAACTGTTGGCGCACGCATCACTTGACCAATCAACAGCATTCGCTGCAACGCGAAGCAAATGAGTTGTCTCTTACTACTTAAGAATTAAAGCAGAACAGGATCTGTGTGTTTTCAGTTGCTCTAAAAGCCAGAAATTCTACCATCGGTGGCTCAAAATAAAAGCATTATTTGTTAAAAGTGGATAAAAACGGTCTTTGAGGAAAAGCGATATCAGTTGAAACTGGATTCAGTAATTAGTAGTAGCTAAAGCATTTACCTCTTCCTTAAATATGAAACCATTAAGACTTAGCGTGTGCTAAGTGCGAATACGCGATTTCTACTTTGTGAGTATCAGAAATAGGCCCTACTGAATAACTAAGGGCAGTAAAAATGATTTATTCGAGACGTGTCGAGCCAGCAATGATCTCTGTGAACTAACTAGGCCATCCACTCAAAAGGATTGGCGTAGAGCTTCATAAGACATCTAATGCATCCACTAACTAAGTGAATACAGTTTCAGGATAACATGCTATTTTAACTAGAACGAATAATTTTATATTGTCGTACTAAACGGCACATTAAAGACTGTTCTACAGTTCCTAATTAGTCCTTGCCTTTTCAAATAGTTACTACAGTACTTCAAAAGTTAAGCCTAATTAAGATGATCGTTAAGGAATCGCAATTGAATAACATTTCTTTTTTGGTTGCAACTGATAGTGATTGAGAAAGAGAAATAGGGAATCTGGGATATTGGATACACTTCTGGAATAATTTCGAGAGTGTTAGAAATTAACGATTATCAGTTGATTTGGAAAACTAGTCTGCAACGTAGCTCGAGGCCATAATTCGAAGCTGCTTTGCAATTAGATTAAGCACGATGGTTAACCCACATTGGGCATAACATCGCCTTGACATTATGACAAATGCAATAAAATACCGTAATAGTTTCGATACCCTTAATTATACTCATCGGCATGCCTAAAATCATATAATCCATGTCATCGACTACCAGCTGTTCTGTCTTATGATACATTATTGAATCTTAAAAAGACATTCAGACACAATAGTGTGGCAGGAATCTCTATTTTTTAATAAGCAGATGGGAAGTTGAAAAAGAGACATGATTCACCTTGGATGATAAGTGTGCAACACTAAAGCGATCCACCCTAATCATTTAGTTGCACACTCTCCGCCAAATGTTCATGCCAATTATGCAGACTACTCTGTCTATACTAGTCGTTGATTTATACATCCGATGCTATTTTGTGCAACGGATTTTCAGTTTTGACTTGCGGATGGAAGTCGGCATTAGCATCGCAACTGTCATCGGCCAAAATGAGTTAATGATGGGTTTTGAGGAAGCGCTTAGTGACGAAGAGTAGAATCATCCATTTATCTTGTTGGTGTGCACAAATACCATAATCTAACAAGCCTTGACACCAAACATCTGACTCATTTGAAGTTAGGATGCTCGCTGCAATAGATGGTGGACCTGGTAGGTGAAATTTAAGGATCAAAGTGATGATACCCCATAAAATAACAAAACTAAGATTTTTTCCTATTGCCGCTTTGCCTTAGGTGTTACCGGGCCTTATGTCAGATGTCTCAGAACCCAATACGTACTCTTTCTTGCCGATTTGCAAAATCTTTCAGGAAATGACAAAAATACGTTGAGGATCATAAAACTGCTCATTGGTTTGTTCCCCTTTCGGTCGTATCCTGTATTAGAACCACTAATCCTTCCGAGAGTTTCGTTCCTTACCATTCACGTGTCACATTGCCACATAGCTATACTTTGTTTGCAGTGCCAAATGTCAAATGCTTAATTTTGATAAAACTTGAAATGGATCGCTAGGTATCATTAATTGCCGATACAGATTTATTGATATTTAGTGTGGTTGGAGATGCAAATGCAGCACAAGAATGAGGAACTGTTGCTGTAGCCGCTTAGATGTAGTCGTGATGAGAATTGACGTATTGTAAAATAATGCATTTTAGAAGAATTTGCTGTGTCGGGAGAAGCAATTTGAGGATAATCGTTGCTTATGGGTCGGAGGAGCCTGGAGGAGGTAGTTTGCGCCAAGTTATCTGGAGGTGATGTTGCCGGTGACGTCATTGGTGGCTGGAATTATTTAGGCGGTGATGTTATCGATAATATTGTCTAGAGATAGGCTAGGGTGATTGCAATGATGCTCTATGGAATGCAACTTCCGCATTCGCATTTGCGTGGGCATGTGCTGTTGCGTTTGACGCTCATTAAATAGGTCGATAAGTAAGTAGGTAAGAGACGCAATGTAAGGTGAATGGAATGAGGAGAAAAGGCAGATCAGGCTGGAGTGCGATCATATGCTGTGGTTAGGGGATGTCACGTGTCACGTGCTTACGCCATTACTGACGCATTTGTTTAGTAGGTGGGGTGAACGCACACAAATATCATCACGGAGAGCGAGTGCCGTTGGAGTCAATCCGGCGTCATTTGATGCACATTTGCACTGGTGGTAGTGAAAGCGTCGTCTGCTTGTAGTAAACCCAAAAATGTAAAGTGTTGGGCGTTCTCGTGGTAATGAATACAACTGCAGACCATTATCCTCTACCAAAGACAACCGCACTGAATGATGAAGCTGTTATAATTGAAGACTGGTATTTATTCTATTTGGGAGTATTTTAAGTACTATGCTTCAGAGTTAACTACAGAGACAGCTTTTTGCCCACAGTTGCCGCTCTGCGAACGATTTCAAGGACATTGTATATCAATTGGACAGTCACGTCAACCGATAAACGGCAAACTGGAACCTACTATAAGTCATGACATCAAAAAGACGTTCAAATTCACGAAAATACTTTAATGGATTCAGTATTCAGACCCATAGAGGAACGGTCCAGCAACAAGCGTCGTTGTTACATTGTGTTGCATTCTTAAAAACATTTTGCTAACAGCGATCCTCGTGGTCTGATGCGCAACGCTCCGTCGCGCATACTGTGCAACAATCACACAGTCGTTCCTATTTTTCCGCAAAGCGAGATGGTAACTACTTTCCAGATTGGTCGCTTTCTCCATTCGCTTATACCAGGTCATCTTCAGCATCTGACGGAGAGTAACCTAAGGAGAGGAAATACCCAGGCATCGAGGAAACCTTACTGGCACTGGCGCAAACGAGGACTTAAATTAGAATTTGAGAGAACCAACCTATTCGTTTACATTTGTGTTTTGTCAGCTTGATACCTAATTACTATATATCATCAAGACTCCTTCAGTTTCAGTGAAATTCAATTACAATGTCAAAGAATCAGGCTATTCGCAGGCAAATAAGCAGTCAAAGAAACTAGCTGTTTGCGACCTTGCTTACATTTTCCAGGACATATTTTCCATGACTCTCCAAAGAGCCTTTAAATGCCATCACCAACCCTTCGAAAAGCACGACCAATCCTCCGTTGGAAGCGACTCCATCCAGCTGGCACAAAGACATCCCCACCTACCAGATTCATCGGATTTGTTAATTGGTGTCCCTTGCTCTGCATCTTATTTACCATCTCCCTTCGCATCGATTACTCCCTCACCATATAAAATGCCAGACATCTTAAGCAGGTCCGTCTTTGATTTCCTTGCAGTCTTGCTACCTGGCACCACTGCTAAAGAGGCGCAATATAAAGCGAACCAAGTAGGAAAAGAAAGATAAATAGGCTCGACCGAGCCTGAGCATGATGCGTGCCACCTGCATTACGTGCCTGTTTTCCTAGTAATGCGCTCGCGTAACTTCCCGAAGCCAATGCTTACTACGAGTAGGCGATAATATGCGTGAACTGCATCAGATACACAATACTGTGCAAATAGATTCATCAGAAAGCTAATCAAAACACCATGTTCCTAATCTCGAAGTCAAAAGTCAAGGATATTATCTATTATCTGCAAGCGCTTTGAAAAACATCAGGTTTTTCGGCATTATGCGAATGATTACAAAGCTTCCTGTTACCAACAATGATTGCCGAGTTCTGGAGCCCTAGAATGCTAAAAATCTTCAACAGGACCTGATATAAGGCGTCCCTGCTAAAACTGTGGCAAACATACCCACCTGCGCAATATCGGTCGTGAACAGAGATGTAAGCAAGGTAGGAAAATCATTTGCTTCATTACAGACGGCACCCACAACTGTATCAGTGTAAAATCGAATACTGTGCCTTTAGCAATGCGAAATGCATCATACAAGGAAATCGTGCAATGTGGTATTCTAAATCGCGGGCTTTGCTCATTGATTCCTAGACCGTTTCGCTGGAGCAGTTAATGTAGAACAAGCATCCCTCCTTTGAACTAAGACGTACACTATTGTTCTTGTAATAAGCGCTGAACCAAGGGAGTTGCAAAATTTAATGCGACATCGAAATGCGCTTACTGCCAAACAGCGATTTGGCTACGGCAAGATCTGACAAAAGATTTTCTGCAGTACTACTCATGGCGTAGGGCACCATTGGAATTAGTCGTCATTTCAGGACTATGAGGATTTATCGTTATAACCTTACGGTTAGTGTCTAGGTGAAAGAGTAAGGAAAGTATTTGAACCTGGGTGGATATTATACTCTCAGCTGCCATAGTTACCATGTCAATGGCATGCCCACATGTGAATAGACTCTGGTCGGATTTGTTTTTTTCAAATCGAGGCAATCTTAAGTCTTTCAGGTGTCTTCGGAAGTAACCGGACCCTGTACTGTTTTGTCGTTTCGCATAAATGTTCGCATCTGTTTTTCTTTTGCAAGATGGGATATTCAGCAGGGCGCGCATTTCATCCATTCACATGGTAATGGTTTTACATTTATCTGCACCTTGGCACCTTCGGATAAGTGAAATGGAACAATTTGACTTGCAGTAGTAACGAATAATTTGCTTGAATTAATAAGGAGACTCGCTAGTTTAAAAATTGATTTAAATTTTCATTTATTTGCAAGGTCTACAACCTAGTAGGGCATGTTGAGACTGTCATCAATGCGAAGGTGTCTAAATAATCAGATCGTTTTTAGTTTTATATCTGCTATCCATGACAATCGTAATACATCGTTAAAGCCACTCACTGGTATAAACAATGATGTTAGAAAGTTAAGCGAATGCCCGGTAAAGCATACAAATACGTAGCGTAGGTAGTGTACATCATGTGCCTACACGGTCGCCGCTAATACTACCAAAGCACAGCATGCTATCGCGCTCGAGTCTGGTCTGCCTCCTCCTCCTCCTTGTGTTCGCCTTCCATCAAGTGTCCCCTATTGTAATGCCAGACGGCAAGACTGCGCGGAAAGTAGAAGCGGACTTGTTCGAGGCACCCGATCTTCAGGAGGATAAGATGTTGACTAAACTGGAGATAACTTTGTTGGTGGAAGATCCGATTAGGAATAAAAAAACCGTTTCTTAGCCATCCAAGGCCAAGCAGAAATACGGTTGAAATCAGGGCAACAACACTCAGAAAGAGAGTCGAAATTGGGGATGCTGGTCACTGCCTTTGCTGCATCGCATTCCTTGTCTGTAAGGAAAGCGAAATCACAGCGAGGTGGAGATGAATAGTTGACGCAATATAAAAGCAACCGACCAGGTGAAAACAACTCACAACGGCGTACTAAATAGCAATCATAAACATCAGTTAAAATTAGGACGCAGTTATGTTTGCTTTCTTAACCGTAATTATCCCGAGCTAATGAGATTCCTCTGGCGCATACTATATATTCTTCGGTTTTTCTACCAAATTAGAGGGTCACATATGTGCGACGTGTTACTTAGCAATTTGTGGCGATAGCTATTGCACCAGATCTTACTTAACGACCAAACTCATGATTACAAGCGAAATGAGTAATCCTTATACGAGATTAGCTGTCTAGAGTAATTGGAATTATTTTTATTTTCTGAGTGGAAACACTCATCATATTTATAAAATTGTTGCAGTATACAGAGGTGTCACACGCATTAATAAGAGTTCTGGGATGCTGTATTAGGCCTTCCATGGAGGCAAACTTTGATAATGATTGCGATATGGTTATGAAGGAAACTATTGGCTTCTTCAACTATGCGACAGGTCACCGATGCTACGTAGTCTGCTACAGCAGGTGGTTGTGCACTCCAAACTCAAACAGAAGGCGACATTACGCATTTTTAACACGACTTAGCGCTGCAAATGCTAGTTTGAACCGATAGTGGCTTACGAAGAGATGTTTAGGCTGGCAAGGCACATTGATCATCTCTGTTTCAGTCTGCGCAACGCATTTTGTAATCCACTTCCGCTATCGTTTGATTCCCTCAACTTCATGTCTTTTATTTCGATTGGGTGGCTACTTCGAGTCATTTATTATTGCTTCAGCATTCACCCTTCCCGTCGCTGCCTATCCTACTTGCACCATATGCAGATTCCATGTGTGTGTGTTTACCTGAAGAATCCGTTTCTAATTCGCCCAACTCTTTTAGACTTTGCGCACACCTTTTCACTGCAGCACTACTGACAGACTCGGAGATGGGTACGTAGTTCAGCAGCTTTTCGATTTTGGTCATATTTCTGACTACATGAGTTTCGTTGGTCTTTCGTGGTAAGATTTCCGTACCAAGGGCGTGGATACTTACATGCCGCATTTACTACAATTTCTCTTAGTTTTCATTTGATTATAGTAATGGCTAAGATGATGAAAACCAAGGTTTGAGTGGGCAAACATCGTATGTGGAGGTTAAAACAATTATCCTAATGAGAATTGCACAAGTATGGAGCATGTGCTTCATTGCAAATCTAACTGCTTGAGTTTCCCCAGGCCGAGCACTACGTTAGCGTCATGGCACTCGGCTTGTACTGCGTGTGTGGTAACTGCTACAATGTTTTCGTAATGTTCAGCAGCTCAACCGTTTTGTTTTACTTCCCATCAGAATGCCTTCTGTTATACTTGTAGTCTCGCACTCTTTCACCTCATAATCAATTTAGCTTACTTTCCTTTCTAAATATTGCAGCATCGTTAAAGGAAGTGGTCAGCTTGCTTAGAGTTGATGCGTTGAAAACAAAATCATGCACTTCATAGGTGGGCGAAAGACCGGTTTTTGGGCTCACAATAGTTCACCGACGATAGTACAATTTGCTTGAGACAGACACAAGCAGCAATGGGTTCTTCATCGAGGAAGACATTAGGGACCAGTAACCTAATATGCACTAACGATTAATGGAAAACCGATTTGTCGATTCACTGGAAAAAAAATTGATGTTTGAATGCGAGGGATCAGGTGGTCATTTATGGAGAGCTGTCTGAATAAATGCAGTTTGCCCTCCCACTGAAATTATAAAAGCTCTTGCACGTCATCCTGTTGCCCCATCCCAATCGGAACGATGGTGTATTAACACAAGTGGCGCATGATTATGGTAGCTGCGCGTTGTTAAAAAGCAAGCTTATGAGACAATCACCTCATGCCACGCATCTGCTTTTCTCCCAAACCCAGTGTTCAAAGAAAGATGTACAGTGCAGCTCTATCAAATGGGCGCATGTGATGAATGTGCAGAAGTCGGAATCCTTTAACAGGGCTCCAATCACGGCTCGTATTCGCGTCCGGGCTAATTTAGTAGTTAACAACTATCTAACCACTACTAAAATTAACGAAATTAGAGGAGAAATGAGTTACATCAGGAGATGGTAACTTCAATTTCAACTATTAAGCGAAATCAAACTACCCATTTTCCCCACTTTCCATAAAGCCTTCAAATAACAAAAAGCCAAGGGGCATTAAAGAAAGCTGTATAGCTAATGCAATAAAGAACCTCTACTGCTGCCAACAGGATCCTTTAAATCAAAGCAGAAGCATCCTCGCTGGCTAAAGCACACGACGAAAACAAAACAGGCGAATAACTAAATCTATCCTGCTTCTTATGGCTCTGGTGGTGCCGAAATTGCACAAATGCAAACAGAACACAGCCAGGTGAGTAAGGAGCCTAAGCTTAACACTTCGAAAATCTAGATGGTCTTCACCAGCGTTACTAAATCACGTGCAAATCGTACAAACTCGAATCACAGCCAGCAAGCTTAACTAAAATTTTGTACTATAAAAAATTCCAGGGCTAAATAGCACGAATCGCATTAAAGCACACTTGTAGATTTCTTCTACGATTACGAAGTGATGCAGAATAATAATCCCGACTTTAAAGCAGACACGTAAGAATTCATCAAACCAAAGGCTATGGAAAAGGCGAAACGCGGTGCAATAAATTGCGAAGACGAGATCAGTTGAATGGGACAATTTTATCTTCACGCTAATTAAAGAAAATAAAGTCTTGTCCATGTGCGTCAAAACCTAGAGTAAGTGAGCTTGAAGTCAACTCATACAAGGTAGCGCCTTTGGATTTAAGTGGTGTCGTTTAGAGGGACGCTTCTTGCCTCTGTGGTGATCACCTACTGATCAGGGGATATACAACACCGGTCTCCAGCTCCTTGAAGTAGATTCCCACTTCCCATGCAGTTGCGCTCACACTTCTCGAAATGCTAAAAACAAATTACTTCAACAAAGTCACAAATTCTATTTACAACCTGGCACGATGCATTATGGTAGTTCTACAGTCCTGGGAATAGTTGCTTAGAGAACGATTAGTAGCGCCGTAGAATAATCCTAGTAGATTACTGAGTTTACAGAAAAGCAGCATCTTGCGATGAAGAAGTAAAGCGAGAACTTTAGGCCTTAAAATGACGTCTTCAGCCATGTAGAAAACAAAAGCATGAGGCAAATGCATAGGCTGAAATCAAACGTCCTTTTTAATAATTAATAAGTAAAAACGTGAGAAGAGTTACATGACCCTCTAAAGAAATTGCGACCTGAAAAAGAGATAGTTAGCTATGCAAATGACAAGTTAATTGGAGTGCCGAGACGTCGGCATCAAGACACTTGGGTATGTTACCATGAGCCACTTCACAGGAGAGAAAGTAATCTTGGCAGGCACTGAGTATGGGTACGGCCGTAAACAGAGGATTCGCTCGCCACGTCAGAGAAGTAGACACCCTTGTCATAAGTTCAGTTCGTAGACCCCGCACTCTGCCAAACAAAAAGGGACGAAAGACGCACAAACAGGAACCTTTGCCTATTTGGATAGACGGAAGCAGGAAGAGAGTGCACACAGAATGACTAATCAGTTTTGCGACAAGAACCGTCTCGGAACATTACTTAGTCGTCCAGCGCCTTGAAACGCTCTACTCTATCTTTCTTCAAAAGCGACGAACGCATTTGAGTGCATTGTTAAAACTTTGTGATCCGACAAAGAGGCTGACGGAACATTTAGAAAACAGTCGCCATTGAGGCTAGAATAGTAAATTGATGAAAAGTGGTCAACTAACAAACCTCGACTCATTTCTTCATTTTGTCATAGTGCTCATCAAAAGGGGTGACGTTGGAGTCGCCAGTCCCCATTAGAAAGCAAACCATCTGACATTTGACACCTGGTTTTGTCATCTCCAGTCCAAAGGCTTCCAGAATGAGCACATAAAAGCTTGTTGTGTCACCGATTAAACGACTCCTGTCGAGCCCTCTAATCATCATTTGTGAGGATAAATGATTGGAGAGATCGCTCGCAACACCACAAACCTCAATCTGCATCCATCGACTGTTTTAACTTTGATGTGGATTGTCCATTCTCCGGGGCTGAGAAATCGTCGTCTTGATCATCTGTCTGATTCTGTTTATCACCTCCAGGTGATGTATTAGGCTGTCCCTTTGCATCCGAGATAATTTCTTCGTCCACCTCTATCAAGGCTAGAAGAGTCGCCTCTTTGGCATTGGTCGATAACGAAATTATAGAGCTTCGAATGCTGTAGGGTGTGAATGATGAGTCACCTGGTGGACTGTGCAATTCTAGGCCGCTCAGAAACTTTCGTCAAGATCGTTGTGACTCACATGGCACATCGTAATGATGTTCCAGTCCATGACCCGATTGGAATTTCAGTTGATTTGAGAGGTAAGGTTAATTTCATCCTCAGGTGACGATGAAGAAACACTGATGTTTAAGTAACACCTCTTTTAGCATAGCAGCTATGGCATGCGTTTAAAAAGAAAGTTAAGTCTTGCTTTATTTTTGAATCTAAGCCCCATAAGCGGGTGCATTAATTAGCCTCACCGTGTGAAGATTCACCGTACTGACCTCAATAAAGTTGCGATCATGAGGGTCGGTACTCAAAACACTGGGAAATTAAAAATCACAGTAATAAAACTTAACCTCAATACTTTTTAAACTTTTGAAAGAAAAAGGAACCAAAGGTAAATTTCGATGGCTATCATGTAGCTTCTGCCAATGGCTAATCAATGCTTGCATAGGAAACATTATTAAAATAAGTTTAACAAACACAAATCAATTAAATCATTGTCTTTTTCGAAATGAATTAGCTTGGGCTGTATATTACTTGTGAGTGGCTAAGGTGGAAACACATTAGTTGGTACGCGTTATTCAAGAGGAGGTATTCACTCAAGGTTTGAAACCATGCTGGCCATTTGTGTTGACTGAAGGTTTTTTGAGTCAGCCGTTTACGACAGGCAAACACTTTAATAGACTGATTAGGCTAACTAATCTGATATTTTGTCCTCTTATGTTAGCGTGAATCCAAACTTCACTTTATTGTGTCGGCTTTGCTCTCAATTCGCTATGTTGCAAATAGCTGAAACATCAACTTTACTGCTTATTTATGAGTAGAAAATTCGACCCGAATTTTAGCTATTGATTCTCTAATCCTATTTCGACACACATTGGTAACATGCTATACAAGATTGTCTACAACAGTCTTTACGCCTAAAAGCAGTTATTTAAATGTGTTTTGTCAAAGTTTCGATGGTTACCTACCTGAAAGTGTTTTGTACAGATATGCAAAATGACACAATTCAGCAATTTTCTCGTATTTCTCAACGAAACAAGGGATAGCTGGTGGTGAATTGCCATTGTTAATTATAGTGATACTAGGGCTGTCGTTTTTGTAGAATCGCTGTTAATGAAGGCCACTTGGTGGACTAAGGAAAATATGAGTACTGATTCCGCAAACCGACCCCTGTACAGATGCGTGAATATCTGTTTGGAATAATTTGGACAACAGATCCTTGCGCAGTACTACTTCCTGCTAATTTTTTATATTTTGACAATAGGTTTAATCGAAATGCTTTTGTAAAGGACCGCTTGTACTCCTACTCTGACTTGCCGCCATGTAGGGACGGTCAAGGAGTGTGGCTTTGTAGTTGGCAGTGCAATAAGCTGTGTCGACGTAATAAAACCAGTGGTTAAGCAAGGCAGATTTATTTTATCTTACGAAACTTTGATATAGGTCATTATTGAACTTCACCCATATTTATCAATGTTCGTTACACTGGAGGTATTTTCCGCATCAATGAAGCCTTCGAACATTATATTCTTTGTTTAAAATCAGCGTGAGCATTAGCAGTAAAGACTGGATGGCACTGTACAACGAAATTTTTCGCATATCAGTCGACTCTGTTATTTATTTCAAGTGGGTAAGTCCGATTCAATGTAATTTTTTAGTGAAAAATCCACGTTGTATTTTTTGTGAATCCCCTATTTTTGTCGACAGGCTCTAGTCGTTAAGTGATGCGACTAAGCACGGCATCGACAAGGCTATTTGTTGCCTTTGGTGAAAAGCATGGCTTTAACCTCAGGGAATTAATATTATTCCTCTTTATATTTAGATTCACTAACGATTTTAGGGTTAATTAGGTCGCGCTACTTAATGCGCGGGAAGAGTTGTGATCTCCAACACATTCCGACTGATCGCACACCCGCAGTCTAGAAGCGTCTGATATGACACGATCTATCCCAGAACCTTTCTGGTAGGAGCGAAAATTGTTGGTCGCAAAGGATTACCATGTGGTGAGGATGATTGTAAAAGACGTCAAAAGGAAAGAAAGAAAGTGCTGGCTGTGTATGACTGTGTCCTCCTTGTGATTAAACTTTCATTCCTTTCAGAATTCGGTATCACAATAGGGACCATGCTGCGGACCATAGTGCCGAACTTATCGCCTGATCAGACCCTGGGAGGGGTAATTATGGAGGACGCGAATTGTAAGGAGCAAAGTGGGATGTGTTTCTTGAATGGAGTGCTTGCGGAAATTCGGCAGTGTGTATGATTCTATCCTAATGGCGGCACCAATGAAATGGCGAATGTGGTGCATTCAGCTGAATGAACGCTGCATTACTGATTGCAACGACATACTCGACTGGCTGTGTCGAGATGTAATTTGGAAGAGAATACAATCTTCTGAGTTTCAATTAACAGCAGAGCAGAGTGAAGCAGTAGAATTTCCAGACTGGTTCACATAATTGCTTTATAGCAGAACCAAAATTAATACAAGCATTCCCATACCAATTACACTGTCCTTTCTCTCGTTGAGCTACAGCTCTTTATGATGAGGACGGCGTGGTTTATCACATAAATTATAGCAGACAAAGAAGCCAGCTTGATATGAGTATTATGCCCTTATTTTATGAAAGTATTATTCACGAAATCGCCTGCAAAAATTTGGTGGCATAATTTTAAGGCAGTAAAGATTTACTGCCGTTGGTCAGGTGCGATGTCATCGTAAAATGCAGTTTAGTCGATTATTTTATGCTGTGTGCGTTACTTGTGATGATGGAGCATTGCACTGATTGTAGCGTTTTGAGACTTTCTGGAAGGTGAAAGAAAGCTTTGTGCTAGGGAAGAATATGTATTCAGTAAACAGGAAGCGATTGGAGCCGCTGGCATGGCCTGGAGTTTAGTTTACTCCAACAGGGCGATATGGCCACCCAAGTGACCGGAACCGAAACCGGCAGTCAAAGAAACAAAGTACTATACCAATGCTTGTGCTTTTCAGCCTATATCTCCTCATTACCGGAGGTGGAAAAAGCATTTGTGTATGCGACACAGAGAGAACTAATGCGTCTTAGTTGCGTGCCTGCCAGTAATCTGGCTGCAATATAATATCTAAAAAACTCTTCTTTTGATGACACATTGGGAGTGATCAATTCATTTGCGGAATATAGTAGAACCAGTAACACTGCTCACATTTTGGGGCATCGATGATTCCGCAGAGTCCATTAACATGGCCACGCAAGAGTGTGGTTCAATGTGACTGTAGAGTACATACTTTAGTGTTCACGAAACTTGAGCTTATGCTCGCTTACCTAAGTAGTAATCGGAGGTATTCATCAATGCATAGGACGAAGGAACTTGTTTTGGCCGGTAATTTGCTCCACTCGGTCTTGGCATAAACTCGGCGGCTCACTGGACCACTATTGAGCAATGGTTAAAATTGATCTGACAAGACCTTCCGTTTTAATTCTGTGTTCATCTTGAGTCAGGATAGTCCTCTGCGTAATTGAAGCTTGTTTACACTGAAAATTAGCCAAGGTAGCCTTTTGTGCCAAGCTTGGTTCAAATTACTTTCTAAAATCACCAATGAATGTAGCAAGTCAATAAAGTGGGTGACTTGCGAAAATGTCTTAATGCGCGCGTTTATCTCGGTAGGCCGAATATAATTGTGCTCTTGGGCTATTGTACCCTATCGATTCCTGACTAAATGGTGGCCAAACCCAAAGGATGTAAAATGGGCTTACCTGTATTAAATGAGGCGTTTGTTGTGGTTTTTAGACTGCAAAAGTGTTTCGCTGAATTTTTGCTAGGACTTATAAAAACTGCAGTAGCCGTAAAATCCGCTTGAAATGACTCTAAAAATTAGACCCATTTCGTAATTGCACTAACTAGTTTTGAATAGAGGGAATAGAGATAGCTGTTTAATCCAATGTGTATTCTTATTCTCCTGATTTGCGGTTCTCCTGAGTGATGACTTTTTCTTGTTTTGGTACTAACCTTAACAACCGAAAAGTGGGTGGGATAGGTAGAAATGCCGTTAGGGATGCGTGCATGATGGCGGCTCCGCTCAGAATAATTTGATGGCAGTAATTTGCCACCATGAAAGGGAGTTAGGGATGGAGAACAAATATGCCATAGAGAAACCCCGTCAACTCGTAATAAGTCAACGAAATTATTAAGAATTATAGGCAGCTAACCAAACCGAACCTCGGATGCATCGAAAATGCATTACTGTATTTCAACTCCTCTTACCCTACTCCCTATTTACCTCCAAGCCACTTACATGGTGTTAAAATATGAGGCACACTTTGCAATAAGTATTTATTGTTAACTTGCCAACAAAACAGCCATTAGCTGTCTTTGCCGACTTCTGGAAACTGTCCTTGGCTAATCTTTCTCAATTTCATGCACCCGCACATCAGACAAACGTATGTTTTGAATCGAGGAATGCTATTTGCAAAAGCGGAATTGATAAACGGGACTTAGTTCATTTGGTGATACTCCAAAGTGTTCAATGCTGCACAAATAGACAGTAATCGGCTCTTGCGGGCGTTTTATTGGCAATTCAGACCAAAGTCAATTAGCCATCTAAGCTATACAAAAATCTTATATGAATATTGTGCTTAATAGTGGCAAATTTCACGTCACCTTTATACATGTTTGCACTTTAAAATACTTATCTTTTCCATGTCGTGATCACCAGTCGTTCTATCATTACGGGCAAACACCGAATTTGTTCAAGAGCATTGACTCACGTCGACAACTCGGCCATCAGCTTCTTGATAGTCGAAAGTATCGAGCGTCAGAATAAATTTAAGTTTTGTATGGCTGCAAGAGAGCTCTAATGCGTAGTTTCGGGCATTAGACAAGATGAGTCATTTGGAAGGGTTCACTTTTGTGTGCCTTATTCAGCTTTCGTGGATCGACACGCAAAAGGAATGCTTCATATGCTGCTGTTGCATGTAACGTCATAGAGAGGAAATGAGAACAATGAAAGCGGAACATTTGAGTGCGAAGGGCTAAAGACAAGGTGCTACCTTGTGCTTTCCTCACATTGAGGGCTCTTTATTACTTACCAATATATGAAGAGTGCGACAATGGACGGCAAGCAGCAGACACCAGACGCTAGCATGCCTTGATGTCTGGTACATGGCCGTACAGTAAAAGGACCTAAAGTGAAAAATGGTGCGTTTTAAATTTCCAGCCAGCAGCCATATAAACGATAAACAGGATCGCAAACCGAAAATTAGCCTACGAATGCTAATTAAGTAGTGAAACCTGTAGTCTGAACGTAAATGTAAAGACTCACACGACTAGTTTCCAAAGTGAATAATCAGTCCTGAATAGCTTCAAGGCACCTTCCTTCTGGGCTGATGAAGGCATTTTGCTTGAGTTCTTCATTTTTGTCCATTTATAGTCAGATATTTGAACACACTGCAGAACCGAATTGATAATTTTAGCTCTCCATACTTAAAAATGGACTCAACATTCTTCACGGAAGCTTAAAAACAGAAGCTAAGAGACAGGTTATTTTGACCAATCGCACGATGCATCGTAAAATTAAAACCTAGGTAGGGAATAGCTAATTGAATCAACGAGTGAGTTAAACCCTACCCACGATCCATGCTAGGTGCCTGGGCGATAATCGTGGGTGAAATCATTAGATTTTTTAGTGATTGGTATAGGAAGAAACTCATTCTTAGCCCCGAGATCACTACTAGGTTGACTGAGCAAAGTCTGCCTCTCGTTCGCACTTCTTTGACGTTGACTTTCTTGATGGTCGAAAAGTCTCTCGTTGCGATATTAAAAGCAAGCGCTTGACGACATGCTGATGACAAATTTAACTTAACCGAACTGTGTTCCATCGAATGCGAATAACAGGTCCATCAGCCTGCAATGACTCAAAACTTTACGCAGCCTTGGTGACTTCCTAGATTATGAGACCCACCTGCGACCCACACGCACTTTTCATAGCCATTATTAATGCTGCAGTCCTTGCCATTTCACCAGGATCAAGCTCACTCATTGACTAGGCTGTGGTCATTCTGCTACAAACTCATCTACGCAATGAAATACGCTTCTAACAAAGTGGGTTATTTGATAAACACATACTTTTTGTTCTTCTGTAGTAACATGCCTAAAAATTAAACGCTGCCGCAGTTGTAGGGGACTTGGGAGCAAAGATCACCTCAACCCATCGAACAGTCTACGCAATGTGAAAGGACAAGCATACGTAAAGCTTTAAGTGGACAGCCTGCGCTTTAGCGGCGGCCTTTTGGGCGTATTTACGCACCCTGGAAAACGGATTTGAATAATTTGAGTACATTTTGGGGTAGAATGCGATAATTTGGGAGCTCAGCGACTTATCCTTATTGACAACTGGAAGGCATAATGCAGAGATCTTGCTAAATGTCGAGTCATTAATGTTTATCGTTGCATCAAAGCTTCACAATATGCTTTCGAATGTTCTAGCACCTGTGATCAACGCAGGGAACTCAGGTTTATGATTTGGAGATGACTCGCTCGTTTAAATTGCCAGGTAGATGCAATGTTCGGACACAGAGAGATTCGAGAGGTGTGTGGACATGACTCAGAGATTGAGCATCGGAACCACTTCCTGAAAGCGCTTTAGGACTTTGCATTGTGCAAACTCATGAAAGGTAGCTTAGGATCCACTTGTTGACTTGCTATTTGGAATCACTTCTGGTGCCTAAATAGCAATGCACGAGACTCGTTTTGGCATCCGTGATGATGGCCAGCATTCGCATTAGCACTGCTTGGAATGCTCACCTCCTTTCAAACTTGTGCGCAGCTCTTCAACCGAAAATTACGCACTTGGGCTCTGAATTATCTTCTCTGCTCTGTTTAGATTGCAAAATGAATGCCAAATACTTGGGTTTACCACCTGGTTTTTTCCATCCTTTTATCATAAATGATGCGCACATTGAGTTCCTATAGCCATATCCAAGCATCTTTAGCTTACATTGTGTTTAGCTGCCCAAACGTGACCCTGAATTGTCATTTTTTGAGAAAAACAATTTTGTCCGCCGAATAGTGCTGAAGATCGACGAAGTGCTCGTTGCGGAGGAAAGCTGTGTGGATTCGGTAGCACTTGGTCCAGACATCAGCGCATAAAACATCGCCACTAATTCACAATGTGTCTTCTACGAAATTTGAGAAGAATCTAGCAATGGAATGGTGCTAAAACATGCACTATACCGTTCTTGGCCTCGTGCCATGTTGACATGTTGTTATCCATTCGTTTATTAACTCCGACATACTTATGCAATGGTGGCAGCATCGTTGAGGCATATTATTCATTTCATATTTTGCCCTGCACCTCCCAGATCTCTAGTTATGCATGTTTTTGCTTGCAAGGGTTTTATTATGCTTGGCTGATTCCTTGCGCAAGTGCTTCCAAGACGGTTTGCTAAAGAAAGTATACCCCAATTAAGAAATGCTAACCAAATATGTAGTTGCGCTTTACTCGGTCCGCATATGATTCCATCATATCTAATAATCCAATGAACTGATGACTACTGCAGGCAGTTTCATTGACTTGGCATATTTTGTGGTATTAAATGTGTTTCGTTCCGCGCAGAGCAACCTCATCAATCGAGTAAAACTGTGATATAACGTTGCTTTAAGAGTTCATGAAGCCAGTGGATATTGGATTACCGCCTTCATCAATTTCGTTTGACCATGTTAAGACATGATGCGAATTGACTGCGTATTACCAGCAAAACAACGACAAGTTTTTAAATGTGGTGTCTTCTAGTTTTATGCCGCACCATTGTATAAACCAGTGTCTGGTTTGCATTTTGCAGTGGAAGTACGCTTCCTTCATACGGTGACCTTAGAAGCACCTGCACGAGGGATTGTGCACGCAAACTAAAAGCCCCACTATTACACATCCATTTTAAACTAATTGTACAGTTCTCCTATTTTTCAACTATTTCCTGATCATAATTAAGCTGGTCAATGGATTTTATCTTAACTTTACTGGATTCGACTCGAGTAGTTTCTAGTTCTCTGAATTCTCAAATGCATACGAATAGGAGCTTAAATTGTTTAGTCCTCATTTTCGCAACTAATACCAAGGTTTGCATGCTAGTAACCGAGTAAGAAAGGGTATCTGCTGTTTGTAATTTTAGTTCATTTCCGAACGGCGCTTTGTTCTTTTAAGAATTTTACCCGTTCTTAAGTTCTATGCCAAAGCTTTTATTTCTTGGGAGGACAAATATTTATAAGAGTAACTATACAGAGAGGTGGAGTCCCTCTTGTCATGAAAGCTTGCGAAAAAGGCAGGGATATTTCCGCCTACAGACTCTTGATAGGACATTAGTGTTCTCGCACTTCGCGCTTGCCTCATACTCACAAAGCTAAATGGGTCAATTCGTTTTCGCAGATGGTAATCTGTGTACTTAAGGCACTTAAATAAGTTTTCCAAATCATTGGGTAGAGATATAGAACTTTTCTTATTCGTGCGAGGGATTCTGTCTCCGCAGCAAAGATTTTAGTTCCTTTTTGGCAGTGCGTTGTCTTTTACCTCACTTTCCTTCTCAAATTTTTAAGTCAATAAATTTCCTTATGATTTGGGACATTTGACGACGGAAAATTCCAGCTTTTATCTAGCTAGTCTGTACACCGTTTATTTGCACGCTTTTTCTCACACGTTCTGCCAGGTTAAATACACAGAAACCCTTCCGATGTTACAGTCTGCGACTGCGTTTATCTTAGGTTCAGTGGATGCTCCACGCTAGAGACAGTTCTAAGAAATGGTACGCTCTTTATCAGCTCTTTACTACTTTCTTTAGTTAATGACTAAGAAACATTTGATTTGTCATTAATGAACTTAAATCTTGGCTTTATATGTTTGTGCAACACTTCATTTAAGATTTTTGTTTTTGGCACTTAGAAATAGTGATTTTGTGAAATAGGACGTATTTGCCGTACAGTTATATAAGTAGAAGACGAATTGTTTCCATGCGTTGTAAATACTTGTAGGTTGCAGTCTTATTCTCCTAATTACAAGTACAGAGCTTTGGAGTTCCCCAACTTAACATTGTTGAAGAAAATGTTCATTGAGAGTCCTATTATACTTAAAGAACTTATTTGCTGCTTATTGATACATGTCAAGCTGTGCCGTGTTTCAAAGTAACCGTGCGGTAGGTTTGTAAGCATTGGTAATTGGTTTACTGTCAAATATTGGCAAATGAATTATATTTGTTTGGAAAAGCCGAAGACACTAGGCGTTACTTCCTGGCAATCAAAAACGGCTGGACCTTCTACTAATTTGTTGCATCCTTTGTTAAATCTATTTTACTTTTTGCTTTCGTGTTATTTTAGGAAAGGCGAAGAGTTAGTGATTTGTATAGGAAGAGAATTTAGTTTTCGATGTCCCTAAAGACAGCATTTAGGTAGAGAATTATGTATGATTTCGTTTATTGAATATATGTAGCAATTTTGGCTCAAAATTTAGATTGCACACTTAACTAAAGCTTTTTATAACTAGAGCAGAAGCAGAGAATGAGCTGTTTATGTGTCTTTCAGAGCGTATCAGGGGGGGGGGGACATACTGGCGCAAGAATGTAATAAAAAGGAATTCAGATTTACAAATACGATAGTTGAGCGCATATACAACTACAGCGAAGCCTACACACTTGCTGACTGCAACCACCCATTCATTGTATGAGGACTGATGAAACTAAATCTAAGCTGTTGTGTTGAACAATATGATTTAAGGCGTTTTTCAGACCAGATAAAGTAGCTTTGATCGTCACCACCTGTCCAACTCTTCCACAAACGCACCACCATATCAAATAGAACGCAAAAGCAACCATCACTGTTGGTGATGACCTAATGAGTTGGGAAATCGATTTGAATGGCTTTGCATTTGTAGTTGGGGAACAATGGACCAGGATTTTTTGATGAAGATGAGGCTGCCGGTTATTGTGAATTAATGTTTCCCGGTTCCGTGACTTTCTCTGCCCGATTTTTCTTTTAGTTTTATGCAGACATTTTATCTATCTTAGTCAAAGGAGAGAAGCTGTCGTGGTACCTACCGTGAGGGCAGTAGTTAAACCTGCAATCATTTGGGATGAATTGTGCTGTGCCTGCCTTCCCCATCGAAATGCTTGAGCGCATACTCTTTCCCCTCTCCCTTTCTTATTCACAAATCTAGGTGCCACAGATGAATTCTACGCCTGCTACACAAAGGCGGTGGATATTTACAGTATGACGATCCCACTTTGGGAAATGCGGACACGAAGGTTGGACCAAGATGCAAACCCGCGCTTCGTGAAGATTCGTTCATGTCCACCATTTCTAAAAAGTCTCCTCGATCGGTAAGAATCCTGTACTTTTACATGCTCAGAACCCTCATCGTTGGGGATCAGACCTAATGAAACTTTTGTGTGCGTAGTGGGATAGCAGTGGACCCGTGTCCACGACCATCAGCGTCCAAGTTGATTCGACTGTTCGATTTTATCATGTGTAATGTTTGCACGAAGACCAATTTGCAGCTGCGAATTGACTTGTAGAACGTCAAAGTTCCCAGTACCTCTTCGATTTTTGTACATTGTCGGTTTTACTGGTAGTCCTGTTTCATTCTCTTTGCAAACAGACCTTAGAGATGCTCTCCAAAAGTTTCGCTGTTTAAAATTGATAGGTTCTACAACTAATGTAGATCACGCATCGAACTTTATTTGTGAGATGATTAAGATGTGCTTAAACGTAGTTCTTAGTTTGGGTCACATTCATGTCGAGACGGTCCCATTTCTACGCTATCAAAGAATTGGAAAGCACAGCTACTATTCAAACAAAAGTTTTGTACCCTACAAAGCAGCACTTACGAAATCGTGCCACATAAGTACTGCAACAATTCTCAGTTGCATTTTATGGTTTGCCATTTTGTTGCTATTCATCGAAAGAGCAGGGAGATTAGATGTGTGCAGTGCCACTACTACTACTTTCCAACCATAACCGCGGTTCGCTCCCCCACTCCGACATTTAGATGTGTCGCTTTGCTACCACAATAAGGATGGTATCTGTGTGTACCTTACAGTACCTATGTCTGCTGCTAAGGTGGCTAGCATAATGATTTTTGAAGACGTAATGGATCTCTCTTAGAGTGGCGCGAAAAAGAAGTGCCGTTAGTGTGCTCACTGGTGGAAAGCAAGGTAACGGGCATAAATGGGGTACTCTGATGTCGAAGCATCCTCAATAGATACAGCAATTGAATAGCTCAAATAATTACGAACACAAGAAATACCATTTTATATAACATCTATCTTTACAAGACCGTTAGAAGGTCGTGATTCATTTAGAAAGCTGCGTTGGAATTCAGTGATGAGAGTAAGCCAGTCGCCGTGAAACCGGTAAGCAATGGACGAATTGGCCTGATGTTTGCTGCAATTTTTTCGCGTGTATTACTGTTTATGTGTAAGCATTGGCTTTTAAACAACTGAGCATTTTTGTAGCGTTTTTGCATCGTCGGTTTAATTCTAGAGATAGGAGTCATTTTCACATTCTTTGCACTATAGTGCTGCTGAGACTTCTAATTTTGGTGTCATATGTACTTATGTAGTGCAGGTCGAACTGTTTAACACAGAGATAGTACCATTCTGTTTAATGTTCACAACTGATGGGTCGTATAAAAGGTTTTGTTTTGTGACTTTACTTAGGAAGCTGCACTAGATTATGGATACAAAACGAACTAGACGCCATAATTCTAGTAAATGACGATGTCTTTGGAATCCCGTTTACTGCAAATATCTTTTAAGATTTGACTTGACATTTGCGTGCAAGTATTTGCCTCCGAAGCAAATGTCTACTCTTTTCAGAATTTCCAAATTGCTGATTGTCTGGCGGAGGTAAGAATTGTCTGCATGATGTATGCATTTTGATGCCATTCAATACCCTCAAACACTGGAGTTGCATTCTTTTACACGACAGTCAAATCGAGTTTGTTATCTGCAAAATTTGTGCGCTTACATCGTCGATGATGCAATGAGACTGATAGAGCATAGGTGTGGCATGAATAGGCAGTGTGGCGGTACAGTGTGCTTCACTCCCGCGTTTTCGATAAATCGGCTTCCATTTGTCTCAACACTCAGTTCGCAAGGGGCAACTTCTCTAAACACAATTATTTGTATTCAGCTGTGCTATGTAAAAAATTGCGCTGCTGCGTTTGGCGTTCATAAGTAAAGAAGATTGGCTTGTTGTTATGTTTTGTTGCATGATTCGGCTTCTGCTAAGCTGCGCTGTCCAAAACACTTGCTTACAAATACAATGCTACCACTATCTTTATGGAGAGAACTTGTTTGGATTGGACCAGTCTTCGCCTTATGCATCAGCTGTTGCGTGTAGGGCTAGGGCAGTCTTGTCACCTATTACTGCGTGCAGGATTGCCATGAAGATTTGACTTAGCCGACTCTTTATCAATTGCCGGAGATCCACATTTAAGTATTCAAAAACTAAGTACAGCCAGGCGTCATTTAAAATAGCATGTTCTAGACTAAAAAAGAGTCATAGATCTTTGAGATTTACGCCACAAAATCGGGGCCAGTCTCCCTGAGAGCAGTCGCAGTAATACCCTGGTTAGAATGCTCAAGTTTAATTCTTTTCAAGGCCTTCAGCTGCCCCGATTTCCGATCGAGGCATTTGTGAACCACCCCGTAAGTGCCTAGAACGATGGATTAAACGCTTTCTTCAAACCATCTCCAATTTTTTCGAGTCGGAAAAGACTCGAGAGATCATAAGCCGACATCACTGCGAAGTGTCCAGAACAAAATTCAAATCAACTTGGGTCATGACTGGTTATACATTAATCGCCAATGGCTCGATTCAAACATTAATAATAAAAAAAACTGTTGAGATTTGCGTAGTGAAGAGGCGAATAGCAAAGTTATGCAAATAAAATAATTTAAAGTGGCAAATTTTTATTTAAAGTAACTGATTGCTGCAGTTAAAAACGTGAACTGAACAATTGTTACTTAGTCAACGATATTGTCGCAACTTAAAAGCCATTATTCATGTCTTTAATTTGCCTATTTATAGTCAATTGGATGTTCTCAGTTTGTGCTGATGCAGTTCTCTCGTCCTTGCGTTGCTATTGGGCTAGGTGTTACATTAAGCATTGTCGATAAGAAGTTTTCCCCAGTGAAGCAGGTCGCCCCATCTACGCACAGCTGTGAAAATGGTGAGAGGTTGCCCCACACTTCCACTTTTTGTACCACTCGCAGTTTAGTGAGTCTTCATATTCCATTGCAGAGGTAAGCAGCCAATCACTTTCTTCGCAAAATGAACGTTGTTAGCAAGAAGTAAAATTACCGTGTGCAACAATCAAAAAGGTACCCATCATCCAAACTCTGGAACTAGCCCTACTTTATTGCTAGCAAGCCTGACAAAACCTATTAGGGAGGACGATATGTCAATGGGGTTAGCACTACATCAACCACAATCATGGCACTTGAGAAACGTTCGACCTAGACAGTCCTAGCTGTCATAAAATTATACAGGGCAATTGAATCGGTCGCCATTCTCTGCTTCATTTTTTAAAGTACCGGGAAATCTATTCGCCCCATTTTCAAGTCAACAGTCTTTAATCTGTCGTTGAACTGGCGGTGAGTTATTGCTAACCACACCAGTCAGTCCGAACGGTAGTTGCAAAGTGTAGGATTCTACTTACAAGTTAAAGGAAGCCTAAATCGCAGAATAAATAGTAACGCTTTCCATAGCGCGCAAAATCTTTTTCCTGCACAACGGATAGATCGCAAACTGATTTATTTAAACGCTAAATTGACACATTGTAGAAATGTTATCAAGGATCGGGAGAGAAGCCGCAACTATGTCTTGACAATAAAATTAGTCAGTTTTTGCAGGTTTAATGCATTTTTGGAACTCCATATTTGGCCTTGGAATTAGGCCCCATCCATGATCCTTCCACACCCGTCTTTGGACAAAGCGCCATTGCCTCTTAGGACCGTGCACCGGCAAATATTGGGCTTGGCAAACGCAAAGATTAGTAGTCGAATGCTGATTTGCTGGGTATAAAGTTCTCATAATTATCAAACAAGACTCACTTAGCTCAGGCGGCTTGAGCTAAGTGGCTGCGTATCAACAAGTGGAATTCAGGTGATACCATTTGAACTAGCGATGCATCACAAATCGACATCTTATCCTAACGAATGACGAATGCAAGTGAAGAAAGCAAATGTTACCGACATGATAAAGCATCGGCCGACGAAAGAGTGGGTGTTGCCTCTGCCTGGTTAGAAGCACAGGGAAGTCCTCCCCTTTCTGATCATTGCTCAGGGTGTACCCAAGGTGTGCCCAGCAGACCTTAACAATGAGAGGGAGGAGTTTTCGCATATTTGCGTAGAAAGAGTAGATTTTAAGCCCCGGATTCGATGGAGCGTCCCTTAATCACTTTACAGTTGTGCAATATGGCGATGTGGAAGGCAACGCGATCCAGCAAAATGGAAGTGCGTGCTGGAAAGTGTGGTAGGCAAGGAGATTCAAAATACTTAGTTTTCCAGCCCTCGTGTTCCAAATTCTGTGCCTATCAGCATTTACTCTTTCACTTAATTGGTTGATGTCATTAACAATCTGCTTTGCAGCTACATCTTTCATATACTCGGTGTTAGCGTTGAGGGTTTAAAGGCTGATGAAGTGCACACGTTTTTAATGGATTTGATGCCAAAAGATCAGAATGTCTGCATATATTAGTCTGGCCGTTGGATTCCCCGTAGGACTACTGAGCCTAATCCTCCACCAAGCCAAGGTGAGCAAGCGAGTGTTTAGTTTGCATTCAAAATCTACTGTGTGAATATATGCTTTGCGAAACCTATCCTGATCGGTGCCCTTACATTCATCAAAGCTCCTCGCAGCAATCAGATTGAAATTAGAAAGTGTGACCTTTGATTTGGATTTTTCATTAGACAAGATCACCACTAACGCCGGCATCCCTACAAAAAGGAATCAGGTAATTGTTTTCACTGCTAGCGCCCGCCATATCACTGCTACTTAGAGTAGGTGGTTATCAAATTGTACCCGAAACCGAGAAGTCCATCATTATTCTTTCCAGACAGTTGCCCGCAGCCAGAAGATCCACCTTCCACGCTATCCTATAATACGTCATTTGACAACAGAAGAAGCGGCCGCACGTCAGCGCAGTGGAAGAGGATATGAAAACGGGGTGCTAGCGCACTTGGAGCATGTGGGCACCTACGTCATTCCAGAGAAGGAATTAATCGCCACTACTAATTTTCACGATAGGCACATTGCCGGCCTAAAGACCAATGCAACTCCTCGTGCCAACAGCATAAGAAAACTCGTTGAGATTCCTCACATTTCTCAACATCTAAATTATCTTTGAAAAGTCACCTTTAATGGGTGTGGGATTCTATTGCAAAATCAGATTGTTTGATATGTATGCTTGGCGTAGGAAAAGGCTTAAGTACCTTTCATTTCATGGTACGCAAGGCAAAGTATGATCGCCAAACGCATACAAAACAGAACACATTTCTCGGTCAAAGTAAAGCCACTGAGTAAACTTTGCATCTAGCTGAGCATTAAAAATCGGCAGGTCCATGGTTAGTCGCTGAGGTTATCACTCTTAAACTGACTATCAAGATCAGCTAATTCGCATTTGTTACAACCTTTCTTTTCGTGCAACCCTCTGGGATGCGCATCAAATGGGTGAGTGTAACCTGTCACTCCAACTTTCTTACAAGTCGACTTATTAATTTACTGTTGTTGGCAAATGACAGTAGACATGACTTTGTTTGCTGCGCTCTTAGCAACTCGTTGGTTAATCGACTCACCTACGGGTGTGCAGCCGCTGGCTCCAACGTCGGAGCTGTATTCCATCAGTTTGGACGATAGAAGAGTGGCTAAAAGGAGAAATAAAACGAATCTGCTTCAGAATGGATGCACGTGAAGGCTTAAATGGGAGTGGATCGAACTGTAGCCCTCTCTAATTAAGGTTTTACATAGAAGATCACTGTTGAAAAAATTCAAGTAAAGATTGCAAAGAGAATATGAGACTACGTTTGCCGGTGCCAGGTTTGTAAGGAGCTACTTTCAAAGATAATCCGCAATCAGCATTGCAATGCTGCTTGCCTATTTAACGGTGTCGTGCGGTTCCCGAACCCTTCATCTTTTGTTAGGCGTAGGAGCACGCAGAGGACACTAATAGACTGGACCCGTAGCCTAAACACACAATTGGCGTGACTTCGCGGGTTGAAGTTTACTAGGAAAGTGTACCCTCTTTTGAGCCATTAGTTGAAGGTGGGTGTTCTCTATCTTTTATTGGAAGCCAAGCAAGTTGTATAAAACCAATACGTAGGAATCAGTAGTGTTATTAATTGCAACACCACTCGCACAAACTCTACTCCGGGTCGGGTCAGTAACGACCGTGGAGTTCAAAGGGATGTTGCTACTGCTTCTGTAGCTCGAGTTGGCTTTGCATTGTATGTAAGTACAAGCACATAAACTCTTGAAATAACATGCAAGAGTTTATAATAACCTTGAGTTGAATGCGATAAAGGCTCCTTTTGTAAGCCTTATATCTCGATCACTGGAAGAAAGTAGAAAGTGCTCAGAAAAAACGAAAACTTTGCGTTACAACTTCTTGATAGGTTGTGTGCGAGGAATGCTCATCAGGTCTACTGACAAACACCAGACAAATGAACTACAGGTTTAGAGCGAAAAAAATCCAAAAAGGGATAAACTGGTAGCATTTTATTATCGCCTAAATACACTCCAGTTTTGTCACCCTTTGGCAAAATTGATTGCATTTTATTAATCGTTTTCTGCCTGCTAAAAGCAACTGCTATAAATTATCATTCTACGGTGATTTTTTTGCTCTCAGCGTAGACATAACCAAAAAGTTTGACTTCGTGAATAAACTCGCAATTCTCACATATGTTCTACATACAGCCTATGATCATTTGAAAATTAGAGGGATGCCTTAACACGATACTTGTCGGCATACTAAGATTCGAAAAGGGTAGTTGTCTTCGTAACCTACATTGTTGAGGGTATTTTAAAGGCTAAAGGCGTAATTTGCTTGGCGCAGTGGAAGTCAGGAGCTACAATTAATGAGACAACTAGCCCATGATCATTGCATTGCGCCAGAGTGTAATAGCAGGAATTTTAAAGTCAATTTCACTCATATTCTGTAATTAAAAATGTTGGAAGGCTTGGGATATGCCAACAAAAGTACTTATTGTTTTTATAAGGATTGCGGGGGACTTAATGTAGTGGCAACGTTTAGGCATTAGAAACAGTCTCGATGAGCGAGTCAATCGATGGTTTTGAGACTATCCGTCACTAATGCATGGGAAACAACGACAAACGGCACATCCAGGCGGCAGTTCTGACGGTCAATTTCAGTTGCATCCAAGCACCTTCAGAATCTATCTGCCCCTAAAAAAATAGAAAAACTGGTCAAACCTTGGACGAACCCGCTTATTTTTTCCAAGGTATCGTCTCCTGCATACCATGCTCTACAGAGCACGACAAAGGGTTAGGTCTACTCGAAATCGCATTTCAGCGCCACCTGCGCTAATTGCTGATGATAGACCTGCGACAAAATATTTTTGAAGAGAATACAAATGCAAGGTTTCGGCAGCATAATGCACATCACTAACCCAAAGTTTAACAAAGTCCTTGGATGATGCCTTTCAACTGTCACTAAGAAAGGATGGACCTTTGAATTCCTAACTCCTTTTAGCAAATCTCATGGCGTGTTTATACGCTAGATCGCAAGGGCCTTACTGTCCAAATTTGTTTACCAGAGGACATAATCACACATAGACTGCCACTGCTGGGGCATAGGTTAATCGATTAGGACTTTTGGCTTGACCTCAAACCATAGCAACATCACTTGTCTTTCCACTTTACACAGTCTGTGGGAACGCAGGAGGGGATTTGACCTCAGTCTCCCAGCAAACTCGAGAGTCGGTTTAGTAGAGGTGATCTTCACCACCAAACACATTCAAGATGCAGAGATCTTCTTTACACTGCAGCAGCATATTATTGTTAACTAGGCCACCAAAACAAGAATTTTCTTATGACTACGTTAATTGATTTCGTTAAAAGCCAATAAATGAGTTTGATCCCGGTAGTGGGGTAAGACGTGCGGTTTTCTCCACGGCATTAACAAGTTCGTGCGAGTCACAGGTATTTTCACTACCTACGAGTTGATAGAGGCGAAGTAACCCACTTCGATTTGCACAAGGCGACACAGGTTGCCAAAATATGCCATGGATTTAGTAGTCGCATTTGGCGCACCTCCACGTATATTGCGATGACTGCCTTTTTACTTTAATCTCTTTACTGAATTACTTAAGTAGCATGCATCGACAAGTGCTCGCCGAGTTGGAACACTGAGTGATTGTTTCAGTTCTAAGACATCTCAAAAAGCCTCATACGGCTAAAAATCTTATGCGTACCTTTATCTCCTTCACTACGCACAATTCAAGGCACTAAAGTAGAATTGATGCATTTGGAAGGTGATTGCCGTATCATCGGAGTCAATGAAATAGCATTCGGTTCTTTGTCTCCCTATTATTCCTCCTTACAAAATTAATTCCCGCATTGACGATTCTCTTTAGTATTACACGCAGCACTACACTGACCCATCCCTCTATATGGTTAGATATTAACCAAGTGAAAGAGAACAAAAGAGCTTGCAAAATCAAGGTCTCTGAGAATCCCAAAATTAACTCTGAAAGTGAGTTTCTCATTCAACCATCCACCTGGCTGTTCATCAGTATGCGCACTGACTCATTCAAAAATCAATTTAGATAAAGTAAGTAACGGCGAGCACCAGGTTGTCATCCGATCATGAATTGATATGCTGCTTGGGGATGATGGTACAGTCAAACGTAAAAATGAGTACAATTTGATACCACGAGTCCACAATCAAACAACCTTAGCTGTGTTTCTCCATAACCTCTTCTCAATGCGTAGTACATTTATCCGAATCGCTACATATTCGCTAAAATGGACCATTTGAGGTGATGAGCAATTTACCAGTTGCACGTGCCTCTCAATTTGATGGATAATCTTCACGTATTTATCTACCGTTGTAATAGTTTCTTCAAATATTATCAATTTACGCAACTTTGAAAGAGATGGTAGACAAAGTACCAAAGCTAGTACTTTGAGAATAAACAAGAATTAGATGCAATAATGTTTTGAAGCCTCATGGCTCTTTGGCTACGTAATATTGATGTCAAGAGGTGAAAATCGCATTCGAATGACTGGCAACAGTAGTGTGAGATGAAAGTTCTGCGATGTCAAATAGTGTAACGTGTTGGTTGAATCTTTAGATACTCGAGGTATTGATGATTGGCAATTGTCTGAACGATGCACGCACTCTTCGCTCGCGTTAGCTCCCGTCATAAGGTCTTTTTACAGATGGAGGGAGAGGTGGGAGAAGAGAACCAATGAGTGAGTAATAATGAGTGCAGATATGAATATCTCCTTGATGGGCGCGCTCAGTCTACCCTTAGTGGCGTGTTCATTCAACTCTTCATCGCGGTCGTGATTCTAAGTGTCGCGCTTTTATTATCAGCTGCATGCAAACTCCGTCTTCACTGTTACTTCGAGCCCATTTTACTTCCCACTATTGTAGGGAGAGGCGATTGCAGATATGGAAGACTACCTAAACTGCTGTTTGGTTCGGTTGGCAAGCCTCTACCGCGCTAATGCAGTAACTGAAGAGCCTGATTACGACTGCTTAGGCATATAGCGGTGATGGTGGGACATGCCTTGGGAGCTTACGGCCATTTGCTTTCGCTATTTGGTTTTATTTATTCGTAGTTCCATTCAGGGCTTACACTGCCTACCCTGATAGACTACATTACACTTGACTTGACATTCATTACTTTGTTTAATTATCGAAACCAATTTTGACTCTCTCAGCTCATCTCTCACCACACCAACGACTGTGGCTCAGGTAGCTATCAAGTGAGAAAAGGTGTCTGATGGTTGTTCTTTCGTCAGCCTCTACAAATTCGATTGGTGGTAGTAACTGTCCTTTCACAAATGGTTCGTCGATTCACCAAGGCATAAGCCTTTGAAGTATCATCGGTCGCGGTCATGTTCCGCACAGAGCACTGAAAGGTGTCTAGCAGATCTTACTTCGCATTCAGGCATATGTTGATTGGCTCCCCCTGCAGGCTTTTACAATGGAGCGTATGGGCTCATAAACAGTCCATTTCAATTTACTAAAAGTTCTGAAGCCCTGAACATTGCATTATTTTTTGGTTGTTACAATACCTAGGCTGAAATCGTTGTGATATACCAAATCCAAGAAAGTGTGATAAGTTGTTAGAGTTCAGCAGGACTTCTGTTGACTATTCTGTAGATATCGCCTGTTACGGACTTTTTCCTGCAGGTTTTGACATCAAGGAACGCACCGGATTAGTCTTTAGTTTTTACTCATTTGCTGGTCCAACATCTTCTTTCGTTTAGATTTTTTATGATTTGTTTAGATGGATGCACATCGTCGGATCAAGCAAAAGCTCGCAAACCGATTTTGATGCACTGTTCTGTCTGAATTTAATGCATTTGTCCCAACTCACATTGTCATCTCCTCCTTTTATCCGTATCGGCCGATTTGTTTAATCGACCGCTTGTTAGCCTTTTTTATACGAATGCTAAGATCTTGTTTGGTGGAAGCAATAACTCGCTCCTTCCGAGTGCGTCAGTCACAAAATCACCTTCGCGCAAAATCGATGGCAGTAGAAGCTCGGATATTCCTTTCATTTTTCCGCAGCCACAGCAGCCATCAAAACTCGCAGCTGTTCTTTCCAGTGCTGATGCAGTTAGATGGCTAGCTGGGCACTGGAGCTGAAGTTCCTGTGTTAGTGCTATTTTCCGATCCCATCCACATCCATCCATCTCTCCTGTCCATTCTGCTTTCATAACTGGCTTTATTCTAATTCGTTCTCCTCTTATTTCGTTTAAATTGCCATGTAATTTTAGACTTTGATGAGTTCATTTTTGAATGAGAAATATCATGACTATCTTTTTCCTGGGATGATATTATTGCCAACTTATTTACTTATCATCACCAGGAAACCAGGATTCAAAGGGTGCTGTGATGTTCCTAGCGCGTCTGCGATGAATGCAACGACCCCTGTTTTTAAAGTAAAGGAGGAAACGTTCGTCATTGGCACACACCATCTTGCCACAACACTTTGACTTTTGCAGGTTACATTTCATATCGCAAGGAATGCACAAATCAGTGGAAAAAGTGCATCCTGTACATCTAAAAAGAAATGAGCAGAGATTATTAGGTCGGCTAAACCCTAGCATTGATTAGAGGGTTGCACACTTATAAAGCCCCTATGAAGATGTTTGAATATGTTTGAATGCTATATGTAAATACCTCCTTCCCATCCTCCCAAATTTACAGCGAAGACCACACAGTGGTGACTAAAGTGGGGTGAGTGAAAGTATTTCATCTTACCAGACATGCGGAAGGTGAGAAGGAAGAATGTGATAGCAAACTTCGTTGGCATTGGTCTTTAAGTTGATTCACAAGAGCTCATCTAACCAATTAATGCCGTAGATGTACAAAACCGATCTGTCTATCCCTTTATGCAGCTGTCATGCATCCTGTAGACATTCAAGCCCACGAATTACAATTGTTGATGCAATATAGCGTCTCAGCACCCTCTATTAGTTACTATGTGTGGCGAAAGTGAACTGAATGTTGTAATAATGCCACACAGAGACTCCTAGTGCCACCCGGATGGTACAAGGCATACTACAGCACTAGCCCCGATGTGTTCATTATTGTATTTTGCGATTTCATCATCTTATTTCAGTCTAGCTCTGTTTATTTTTTCATGCGATTTTAACTTAATGTAGTCCAGCCTCGGATGACCAACAGTAGTAATATTGAAGGTCCACAGGAAAATACTTGTGGTGAATAAGTGAGGTTTAATTTTTTAAGCCTTCCAATATCACAGACGCCAGCAGCAAGCTTGAAGCACAGGAGAGTAAATCAAAGAAATGCTCGGTCTTTGGCCGCCAATAGGAAATCTGCTTTCCTACTTTCTCTAAGTGATCGTCATAACCAAGAGCCACAGATTTTGAGCAGTTTCTGTTTACTAAAAAGTCAGTGAAGACTAGAGATTAAAACTGGAGTCAGGCTATCATTGCTCAAATGCTTTTAAAGGTAGGCTGTTATTAACACTTTTGCAGACATTTGTAGGATGCCAAAGCATATAACGCTCTTCCCTGCATTTTTTTAGCTGAAAGGAGCTTTAATGCAGGTCTAGGTGGTGACAAAGTAAGAGCATTGGGTATTTAACCTTAAGCAGCTCTTCCATGAAATCCTTGTCTATGCTTTGTTTATTATTTTTATCCTCTACTTATTCATATCTGATGTCTCAAATAACAGCGAACCGCCAATTGCTGAGACCAACTACAACCCACAATACGAACCAGAGAGCAATTCCACCTTAGGACTATGCGGGATCTCAGCAAATACGCACCAACAACGTGACTAGTTATTTATCAATGCTTATGCTTAATCGATCGGTCGTTTTAATTTCTCTCTATTCCTCTTTCAATAAGGGAACAACTATTAGTAATATGCATTCCGATATGCCATAAAACTATCTCATGAAAGACTAGGACTGGTATACGCTACATATCCGACTGCACAAGCTACCAGCAAGTGCAAACTTTCCGATCACCAACTTTGTAAGCATGTTGTGAAAAGGAAGCTGAAACAGTGTAACGGAGGCATCAAGGACTTTTGCTGTCATGTGCGCATAAATATTAGATCCTTGCGAACCTTGGTCCCTTCGAACGTGCCGACGAAACCGAGGGCATCATACGTAGTGATAATTCTCGTCATTCTGGGTAATAGATGGTAACTTTAAACAGGTTACGAACAAACTTTACATTTTGCTAACATTATGCAACTTTTCTTGCGTTAAGCGCTTAAAGCCACTTTATTTAACAAGAAATTTTGTTGCATTTTTGTCGATTTTGTTATCTTTAGTTAATGGACATAAGCAAGATTTCTCAAAGGTAGCATTTAGGCACCAAAATTCGAGTAGTTATTCCAACATTTCGAGTTCTCGTATTGGGTACAGCTAAGGTTCAAAATTGCAAATGACGTATTGGGTGAGGCATTTGGAAGCGGCAGAAGAGGAACTTCGCCTCCTCGTTTTCAGTTGTAGATGAATACACACAGCCAAAAGTATAAAATAAGCAAACGGATATTACATTCGTATAATAAATTAAAGGCGACTGCTCTGCCTATTTCAATCCAAATTAAAATTCCTGCGTTCCCCTAAAATCGGTACAAATTATAGAAGTTCTGATAAATATTTAGCCTCTGTTGTAGCAATAATTGTTAAAATAGATTCTATTTAGTAGGTAGCATTGCAAAGTTCCTTTTTTGCTTTTTTCTAGATGGATTGGAAGCACTTTGAGCGTAGAATTATTCGGTTTAATAGACACAACTAAGACAAAATGAATGGCTGAATCTGCTCTAGTGGCTTCTTTGCGCTGGTCATCACAAAATACTCGCTGATCTTGAAAATCGCTCTCTATCTAGGCTAAAGTGTCTTGCATTGGCTTGCAACAAAGATGTGAAAACACTCAGTCACAGCATCAGTGACTTTCACTCTTGTCTTCTTTGTAGACTGACTTTGGATTGCTCAAGGCTGGTTGACGCTCACGAATGGCTAAACCAACTTCTTCGCTGCAAAGCTATTCAGTACGGGAAACATGGCGACAGCACGCACTCAAGCCACCTTCTTGTAGATTCACCCTTTAATGTATTTCTTTGCTATGCAGACGCAAGTGGTGTTGGGCTTTTCTGGGTTGAATTGCACCTCGCCTGCATCATGATTCCTACCTGATTTAGGTTTTGCGATTGCAAAATCAACTTAAAAGTGCAGCTAATTTCGAAATTGAAAGATTTTTTGGTGATTACAAAAGGATTTTGCGATTTTTGTTTTGGAGCTTGCCAAGTGCTGCCCTCCAAAGGGCCCACACTGCCTCACCTATAAGCAAAATTGCTACTTGTGCCGTCGACCGCTCTGTTGCACGTGAATAATCTGTTTGCTCGAATGAGGCCAAGCAGTTGGCAAATGCCGCGATCTCGATGAGAGATCTTGATGATGGCTGCAGCAGACTTATACAGGTGCAAATCACAGCTCTATGAGGAGGTACTACGTGTCCTACTTTGTCAAGAGAAATGCAAACTATTGCAAAGTGGTTTCAAATTAATGAGCCGGGCAAATGTGCCTTTTATTATCACTGCTTAAGGAAAAGAAATAAACAATTAGGATAGTAAAATTTAGCGTGCAGGTACTAAATGTTTCGTTACGGATGAAAATGCCTAACATTCGGAGAAGCAGTGGTTGGACGATATTTATTTAACTGCCGTAAAAGTTGCCAGGTTAAATGCAAAACTAGTACAACTTGATGCCAAATAAAAGAATGAAAGTAGGCAAAGTGTTAGGAGAAGAAAAAACTGGCATGCACTTGAATCGTCCGCGTTCGCCATTTATTGAAGACGATTTTGCAGCTCATGTGGGCATCATCACATTTTCTTTTAAAAGGTGCTTTTGTTGATACTGTCAGAGTTGAGCACAGATTTTGGGCATCCTTCTGTAGTTGCGAAATCTCTATTCAATGCATTTCTGTTATATCTTCTCTCAAGTATATATTAGCTTGTAGTTTTAACGTCTTAAATTTTAGCAGACTAGGCATCATTAATGCTAAATGAGGGGAAAAATGACTGACTGACTCATACTGTTTTTATGCGAGTGAAGGGAATGAACTGCGAGGTACTCTTTCTGCAAAACGCCTGACATGGCCTTTAATTAATTTGTCAATCCTTATCGGTGCAGTATTTTGTTCGAGAAAAAGTGAGTATGTGCATTTGTAGACACGGAATTACTGACCAGTGTGCGCATGTGGAAATGGACAGAAATTTGAGCAGATTGACGTGTGAATGAAACAGAAGTGAAGTGGTGATGGAGAACCACTTGTGGATGCTGGCACAGAAGCCTCGTACTGCCTGACCCAACCTCGATTTTGTAAATTTAAGCAATGGTGTGAGCACTGCTACTAATTCCATATTAGTAAAAGGGTTGAGATTGCTAACAATCATGAAAGGCAATAACGGCGATTAAATTCTATTTTGTTTTGAAGGGAAATCAACAAAGCATGTTTTAGGAAATAAAGCACGTAAATGAGGTGATGGTGCAGTTGGAAGGGAAGTGATTAGAAAGCAGAAGGTCAGCTTTGAAGGAGGAGAACAGCCAACAAGGAGGGCTAGAAATACTGATTAATAATCGTCAACTAGAATAAACAGCAGAAGCTCTCAAAAGAAGTTTGCAAGATATTGTACCAATCATTGTGTGACTAAGGCAGGTGATCAACACCAATGTTTTTCGACAAAGAGTTCATCGCGCTGTCGCCTGATCTATTGTGCTAGACCAGAGGCTAGCCAGCCATTGTGACGATTCCGCACAGGTTTTCTCTTGTTCCCCACCATCCAAATGCGGTCCTCTTGTTCCCATCGCTTGCTCTAACTATTCTTCACGATTTAATACTTCCGTTGATTCCTGTCAGTGTCGTGATTTAGTTCATCCTCCGAGCAGGTGGGTTCTTGGAAGATGCTGTGCCTGCAAACGAAAGGAAGTATTTAGTGCACTGCATCCGTTAGCCTTACTTGTAGAAGATGAAACTTTGAGAGCTAGCGTCAATGCCGACAGAGACAGGGCCTACTTTGACAACGCCGGTTTTCAATTGATCTTTGCTCTTCTCCTGCGCCTTCTCGAACTTCGCCACCTCGTTTATTCCCTCGGGGCGATTGGACTTACAACTTCCACCTTGTCACAACGCAAGAGTGCAGCATTACCTTAAGCAGCAGAACAAATAGAGATGGATGGTCGAGAGTTGCTGGTGGGTAGTGGATGTGCAGTGTAAATCACACAGCCTGCATGTCTGGCTTGTACGCAAGGGAGTAGCAGGTAGACAGACGACTGACAAGAGCCTATGGAGGAATTGTGGGTTGGTAAACAATGATGTTTGACATGCTAAAATTGTACCTAGCAGCGCGCTTGACCAGTGTAGTATTTACAGTCAAATCGTGGAGGTATTTGAATTTAGCACGCAAACGAACCACCGTAACCAGTGCAAAGCAATATGGTGTGGTGTCAATCATCACAAATGCGTCCAGATATCAAATAACCAGGCTGTACTATCTACTAGAGAGAATTATAACTGTATTAAGCGAACCTTGGTATAACGCACGAACATTTTCTTACTTCACTAACCTATTCTTCACATCCTCGGTTATGGTGACTGAAGAGGAATGGCTGATTAGTTGGAAGGAAACGCGATGAAGAAGCAAGACCTAAAGCCACCTGATGGTTAAAGTAAAAGGTAAATATTGTGTCCGATTCAAAGTCTGGTGGTCTGTTTCAAAATTTTGCATTTGAAAGTGCTGGCGCGATTCACTTGGTATTTTTGGCAGCCACACCTCAGTCGTCTCTAACTGACACGAAGAAGTTGGAATGTTGTTCGCATCCTCTGAAACAAGGCTAACGCCCTCGAAACACCAGGCATTCAATTCCCAGCTACATTGCGATATTTTAATTTTAATGCAATTTAAGCGGGCATACCTGTAGCGTTTTTAGTAGTGCTTTTACGAAGCTACTCGCGTATAGGAATTTCTGTCTGTTGCCAGAAAAAAGCAAATCAAAGCATGATGTTATGCTAAGTGAAAGTAACAAACACTAATTGTGCTTTGTATTTTCGGGTATAAATATAAGTGGGCTTGCTGCTGGCACCGAATGTTACTAGTACCAATTTTAAGACTAGTAACAACAGTTTCTATCCCTATACTTGTGCTTGCTAGACTTCACGATTTCGTGCATACTGTGCTGCTGAGTGTTCTACATAAAAAATAGTTTTCGTCAAGTTTCACTGTCAGATTCCTGCTTAACTTGTTTCATTTCTGTCACAAGGGGCAGGCATGAGCACCACGGAACTCAGAAGATGGGAGCTTAGTAGATGGGATCGTCGATCTACCAATTGCACTGTCTTCAGAAAGTTTAATACGATTTAACGAAATAGCATCTCCTATGTGCTCATGCTTAGCAAAGTGTAGCTATTAAGCTCTATTCGCAAGTCTCGGTAAGAAGACAATGCAAAGAGAACGTATTGCGAAACGATTATATTGTGAGTCCAGATTGGAAGGTGACGTTACAATTAGCGGTTTTTCTTATTTGATGCAAAGGATTAATTAATGTGAATTATAGGATGTTCGCGGTTAATCAGTTGATGTCTGTTTTCTTTGATGATGCATTTGGTAAGAATGTAGGTGAATTGCTAGTACAGAAAAGTGACATCACATTAACGTTGGACTGTGAGGGAAAATCAGAGACGCTTTGTGAATTCGCTCTTAAATTTAGTAGCGTTAATGTGCTTAAAACAGAACCAAACACATCAAATTTACAGAACATGTTTTTAAATTATAGTCATATTTATCATCAAATTGGTTCCATTACTCCCTACAAAAAGCTTGTAGGGCTTGTTGCACAAAAGTACAGGCTTGTAACGCCATTGCTTCTTTCACTATCACTGACTTCGATTTATGTGACTCTTGGTTAGTTCTTTTGTTTTAAAGGCATGTAAAATTTGGAGGTTTTCGGGCTTTAGCATTGCATTGCCTACATATTTAGCTCCTAATCATAATCAATTTATCTGTATGTCCATCTCTTATCTATTAGCCCCAAACACTTAATCAAGTAGAACTAAGCAGGACTGTTGTTGGAAAGTACACTAGCAGATGCAACGATGGAGTTGCACTCCTAGATTTGAGATAGGCGTGCATCCGAGGAGAAAGGAATGAAGTACAAATAAACATTGTATATTATGTATACATTATGCCCTTTATTAATCGCACCCGAAAATAGTTTCTCATCAACTAATGAAATGGCTTTAAGCTAAGATAGACCGACATCGAATCGATGAACATCATTCATTTGATTTCGTATCTAGCAAGCATTGAACATGATTTGAGTGATAAATTTACGAGCAAAATGTTACGTGAGATGTGATCAACATCATCATCATCGTCGTTATCATTCCGAGACCTCAAAAATTGACGCTTATTTCATTTTATCTAAAATAATTCCGTTGGCTGCATTTAGCAAGTTTATGTCCAATCTTGACCAACGAGAATCTTATGACAGCTTAGTGTGGCCTAGGAACTGATCGGGAAGCAATACCAAGTATTTCTATTGTTTTCATTATATTTAATTAGCATTGCTGCAAACAAGAAAGAAGTAAAGAAACGATGGTCTGCAGACAAAAATATGATGCCTTAGGTGAGGCTATTATTATTTAAAAGATTGTGGAGGTGCGCAGTTTTAATTTATAATTATGTGTAGAAATGTTGCACGTCCTACTTCGCCAGAAGAAAACAGGTCATTATTTCTGATGACGGTTGGTTGCGAGCCTAATGGGCCGCACAGTATTCTCGTGCATTGAAAACTGGAAAATAGCTTTGACGTTCCAGACGAATTAAAAAAAGGATGAATACGAATGTTACTTGGGGTCCTATTTTCTGCATACATCCAAATATCAATACAAATTTGAATCCGAGCATTAACAGCTACCTAGATCTAATGCGGTCACTTGACTTTTGTTAAAAACCTATAGCGTTCTATCATTCTCACATCTACACAGACCGTAAAGATGCTTGCAAGTAGTGCAAAACAAAAGCCTCAACTATTGTAGTCTATATCAGGAAGCTGTTTGCAGCAACTGAGGGTAAAAATTATGTCATTTTTCCAAGACTTTTATGAATGGGAACCTAAAAACTAAAGGGAGGTAATCAAACAGCCATGCTTTATGCGAAGCATTTTATGCATTAATATCAACTAATTTAAGGTATTTATAAGAAGTCTAAGCTGCTTGGTCTATCATAGTATCAGTTAAGTATCCCTTAACTTAGCTTCCTACAGGGGTGTACTGAATTAACTGGGTGATTCCGAATATACGGATTAATTTAACCAGTGAGAGCCAGTTAGCACATATCCTCATAAAGACTTGCGAAAGTGTTTAGTTGCCATCGTGAACGCAATCATATCTTCGAACCGTCACACGTGCACAAAGCATGCACTGCCTCCTTTAATGTGAAGTGGAGTGCTCTATCGTTAGAGGGATAAATATGCCATTTACCACATCGAGCAAAGTAGGACGCAGACACGCTGACTTTTGCACTGTGGGTATTCGTAAATTAGTTATACAGGTCATTAGAAGAAAGTGATCGATTATAATTCAAAGACCAGTCCAAAGCCAATTTCAATTACCTCTACTTATCACCTACGAATGCTGTCCAGAAAGTGTAGGCAGAATACTTATCTACTTCAAATCCTTATTAACTCATACTAGCTTCTATATGCATCATGCTGAGCTGCACGACATTGCTTCAGCAGCCATTTTCAGGCCGGCAATGATGGACTTTTGAAGAGCGGTTTCACTGAGTCAAAGTATATCCCTCATTGCACTCATATCGGCTTTGAATGACGTCACATTAGTGAGATCAATGATTGCCTCCTCCTTATGCTCCTCCAACGATGTCCATATCCACTCGGTTTATGTGGTGATCATTGGCCAGCTTTGCTTCCGCTCTGTGGTGGGAGACATGGCAATAGTACTGAATGTCTCAAGTAAGTGCTTGCCATCAATATTAAAAATGCCTTGATTTAGAAGAGGAGAATAAAAACAAAATCGAGAAAGTGAACCTTACGCGGACCGTGGACCTGTGACTCGTGCAGTCGAAGTTCAAATGACGCGTCATGACAGAACACTCGAATTTGGTGGAGGAGTTCATTGAGGCGTAGTACTGAGATTGCAAAGATGTCTTACTACACTCTCTCCTCGCTTTCCGCCCCAAGCCATTCAGCGCAAAGACCATACTTATGCAAGCTTTCCTCACCAAGTGATTTGCGATTTGTGGCATTTCCTTGGTTGCGTCAGCCACTTCTAAACATTTGTCTTCACAGGGGAAGAAAGACTTGCCAAGATACTTTTATGCAAAGTCAAAGCAGGCATTTGATGTAGTGTTTCCTGTTAAGGTGTCGACCGAAGACAACTCGATGTAAATTTCTTCATCCTTGGACACATAAGATGGCCATGCTGACGAAGAAACAAGGTAGACCAATGTGCTTGTAGTGCATTTGGAGGAGTGAAATGCAATAGCTCGAATAAAAGTCCATTTAAGCTAAAAAGTGCATTCTATCAACCTAATTGTCCACCCACGCAACCTCATACGTGGCACTGATTTATTGAAAAAGTAAGCAATCACAGTTGCTTGCACTTTTCGAGGTTTATTTACAATGTAGTTACACAGTTGAGGGTAAACTATCCTTTGTTTTTCTCAGCGGTACATAGACAAGTTGCAAACTATGCCTTTGTGCCACGTCGAAATTCGGAAGGAATTAAGGTTTACTAATCTCGGCCTTAACTCCACAATGTGAAGGTAAAGGACATAATCAAGTGTTTTTTCCTCCTACTACTTAGGCAGGATGTAAAAGAAGGAAATCGTTGTCAATCCTCACTCGTGCATGCTTGTTACTTAGCATACGAGGTGGATGCAAAAGTTTGATTATTAGAAGGACTAGTTGACAAACAGAAAATTCTGGAACAGCACTTACACCGCATAAAGCTCTGGACTCTGATCCAGAGTCCATTCCATTGCATTCTATTTAATGCAAACTTTTGCCATTCATCTCTCTGGCAAGCTTCTGATCTTGCTCCCTCCGAAAGATGATCCGAAGTTCATGTGCTGGGCAGGATTTTTCGTGATTGGGTCTGTAAAGCAACGAACAATTTTTAGAACTTCGAAGTGTGGCCTAGGAATACACTGTTTGACGCAACCCTATATCCCTTTTGGAGTCACTTCGTACTGCACTACACGTTAGATCATTGTACAGGATGGCTGGCAGACTAAAAACTTGACAGGAAGCGTATGGGCCATTAATGATGGTTTTGGAATGGCAATCTTATCCGTAAGGGGAAGCCTACTCGAGGACACTTCGCACTACCAGTAGATCCGAATCTTGTCAAAGTGAGTATAGCGTCACTGAGGGTAGAAAAGTGTTGTATGTGTAATTCTCATAGCAAAATTCAAACCTAGCACTTCCAGACCAAATTTACTCCCGACCAAATGGCTTATATTACTGGCAAGTAAGAGCGATTCAGAAGGTTTTATTCAAATAATTGCGAAAATAACTTTGCCAGTTTTGACACGCATAACAGCAAAGGACGAAGCGATTTGCTTTAAACGAGCTTTGACTAAATCGTCTTTAAAGACAGCGAATTTGATGAGAATAAAATGCTCGTGCCATCATTTATTCGAGTATATCACTAATCCGCTAATGCCAATAGTGAATAACCGCAATGACTATTGAATTAGGGTGCATTATAGGTTAGAGTGGATCAAATTATGCACCACTAGCAACAAATTGAAAAGTTATGAAAAAATTTGCAAATTGTCGTTGAGTACTAACCTGCCGGCTGTGTCTTGATATCATGCGGCTTGGATTTGAAGCGAAAGCATAAAACAATCGCACTTCTCACAGATTGGGTTGAAATTCAAAGTTGGGATCAGCAAACCGCCTCAATGGACTCTTTATATAACATTAGGTGAGGGAATTTCGGGCACCGATACTATGATAGATCAAGCAACTGAAGCCTAACTGCCTGCATATTCTATAACATTTGCTGAACAATGCAATACAATATAAGTATTTTTGTAATGAAGATTATGGTAAAGCATCGAAAGCTAATGTTAACCACGGTGTATATGGTAGTATATTTTGTATTATTACACTATATTTACCTACACCCACTAATGCTCTTCTAATTACCAAGCCTAGTTAGTAACTATAATAGTCGACAACGCAAATGAACAGAGCTAAAATACTTAAGTCCTAATAAATCAGCTAGCTCCCAATAAAAATTCTTAATTAACAATGCATAAAACCAGCTTTGGAAGTGACTGTTTTGGCACGACGAGTATAAAAGTGGAATATAAAGTTTAAAATTAGTGCTTTGAATCTTTTGGATGCTTCCGCAAGGTCTAAAGGTAAAGGAACATTTAAAGGTAAAAATACAGTGGGTCTCCGAAATGAGCCTTGGGGTCGTCTTTTTTTAAAGATAGAATTTACTGACGTCAAATGTCCAGGGCCGTTATAAAGATGCTAATGACCTGCACCTGAGATAGATGAATATATTTACACATGGATGCATTGAGCTGGTTATCTGACCATCTCACAGCGCTAAATAATTTCATCTGCAATGCAAAAATGACATGAGTTACATAATCAGCCATATAAACAGCTGGATTTTGCCACTTCTTGCATTCCTTGGACAAACAAACAGTTACTCCTCCTTAAATTTAGTACGAAAGTGTAGTGCCGACTTAAGCATTCCTTGCTTCCATGCAGAAAGCAGGTTAGCAGAGTGCGTGCCTAACTACCGTCATGAGATCCACAAGGCCATTTGGATCATTAACGTCTTTATTTTGAGGGGCTTTTGCAAACAGATTCCCTTTGTGGTGCTTTTGCCAGTTCCTTTCATACCTTTTCCTCCAACTTTATTTGCAAAGTCACATCAACCTAAATGTGGGATTTCTTATTAGCAACCAAAAGCACGTGCCTCGGCGCCTGCTTCAGCCAGTTGCAATGCATTCGTGGGCTTCCTCAATAAGCTGTAATTGTTTCCAGCACTCATGTTTCATCTTAGCTCCTTATAATTCAGTCATTATTCTGTGATAATTGAGAAATAGATTTAACACGTGCACCTAGAAGCACTAAGGATATAAAAATTCACTCGATAAAACCAATGCCATTAGAGTTTACAAGTTGAAATAACGCTTGTGAAAGAGCATATATGTTTCACACTCAAAGTACAGGCTTACCTAGTTCTATTAGGCTTCACTTCAAATTCGTACGGGAAAACGTTCTCCCAGCTGCAACTTCGTAATTGAAATTCTAAGTTGCTACATAAGAACAAGCTTCTGACTTGTGCGAATAAAGCTGGCATTATTCCATGTCTTTCACAATCAAGGCCATAGTTACACTTTTGATATGGAAGAGTTTGGACTGACGGTGCGGCTAACTAATGCTTAGTTTTCTTAAGCTTTTGTATGCATTAGCATTAAAAGCATTAATGCAGGTTGCACTTGTTCTTAGTTTTTAAATAACTAGTTTTTAACAAAGCAGTGAATCGATACCGTAGCAAATTAAGTTATACCCACCGGTTTAAACGACATCAGGTTGCAAATAATTGTAAGAGGATGAAGTAAAATAGCAGTTGTGGTCATCTTTTAGGATTTTATGCACTCAAGCTCTCTTTACTGTGATGATATGCTGACGCACTAGATCAAATACTACTTGGAGGCGTGTATTCATCGAGACTTAAATATAAAACACCGCTGTTCAGAATTCGCAACTAAGTCCCTGACGTAATGCACGGATAGGCACCCTTTACTGGGATTTATCGGAAACCAAGTAAATCGATGAGTGATCAAGTTTACGTCCAGAATCAATCCCTTCATATGCTTCCTAGGAACGATGGTTTCAAAAGCATGCACATGGGCGATGCAAACTCAGGGTAGGCTATTTATCAGACTCTCGTATTTGCATTCTATAGCCACACACTTTTCCTCTGTCATTAGTGTAATAGAAGTCCCTCTTTCATTCATATGTCTGATACTCTCCATCATCATCGGAAATCATGAAAGGGAACTACCTCGGCGAATTAGAAGATGAGCTCTGCCATTGCTTCATACTTTGTTCAGGTAGAATGGGTTTCGATTCGTTAGTCATTTTGATGTGCTTTGCGTCTTAACTGCCATAATTAATCCATGTTTAGGGGAAAAAATTACCTATATTTTAGTCTTTACTACTAGCTGTGTAGTTACTATTCCATCATTCAAATCACGATGCCATCCGTGTTGTTAGTGTCTATCGCGTCCATGGTGTTGGTGGTGGATATAATAGCTGAATTCTTCTTCAGAAACTTCAGCAGTCGCGCTTTGAGCAAATGCAAGCTGCCAAAGGAGTAGAGATTGTGCTTTGAATGGGACCTTGATATGCGATTTGCGATTCTGTTAGATTATGTGCCTTTTTACTGGTTAGGTTGTCGAATAACTTTACCATGATTGACGCTGTTGCTTTATATTTCGTTCTGTTCGGATATGCTTACGCGTGTGGTGCGAATGGATGGTAACTGTGAGCTCTACTACGAAAAATGGAGACTACAAATGAGAACCCGACGTTATGTGCCAGGTTTTCTTTTCCCATTTTTATGAAAGGTGTGTGCGTCGCCCCGCCGACAATAATTGTACTGAGGTGTTCTTTGGAGATGAGTGTTGGCTGGTGAATCAGTGCTAAAGCCGTTGGAAGTGCGCAAAGTGCGGCACGGTGCTTTGCGGTTATCCTGCCTCCATGACGTCGTCGTCGTAGTAGGTAGAAATTTCATGTTTGTCAGTGCAGTTAAGTAGAGGCCCGTAAGAGAAACTCATCAAATTACGCCGGTGCGTGATTATGCGTGTTTCTCGTTACATTCTTCATATTTTACCACTTGTTTACTTTAATGAGATATACCCTCTCTCTCTGCCGTGGGATTTGGTCTTCTGTCCCCACAGGCTGTAATTTATAGCAAATGGATGCAAGTCTCTTACCTATCCAATGGTTTGCATTGTTTGCTCGTTTGTGTAGATCATCTTGACTGGAGGGCTAGCGTTCCTGATTTGCAGCCACCACTGCTTGTAGCTTTCCTCATCTACCCTGTGTCAAAAAATGCCACGTTCTTAAAGAACTGGAAGTGATTGCCGCTTAAGTTATTTACCTGAATGAACTCAGCAAAGTATGTTGTGCACTTGGAATCGGGAAGCAAGGAGGTCTGAGCATAACTGTTGATGCTGCCAAGATACCATTTACCGTCGAAGTAACCAAGGAAGTTTGCATCAAACTTTGGAAGAAAGGAGCAAACATTTCTGACGGAGTGTATTAGTTATGAAGTTTACTGCATTTAAACAAAAGTTGTTTGCAAACGACACTACTCGAAGTTGAGGCAGTTAAAACCATTAAAAGAATTAAGATTGAAAGTTCTGCTCAGGTTATCCATCAAGCTTCTCTCGAAGCAGCTAAGGAGAGAAGGTGAGTGGCTCTTTTGAGTTGCTCTATAGCGATTTCGAGCCATTCGTTCTGCTATTTTTATCGTCGGATTCTACTGGAAGGAACGAAAACTAGGGAATATTTGTGTACTGATCCTCAGGCAGAAACACATGTACCCTGCTGATAGCATCGAAAGAAATCTAAAGTATTTTCCGCATCCTTGTTGTGATTGCAGAAGAGACATTTCGCTGCCATCACAGCATGTCAGGCTTTGAAGATGAAGTGGCATCATGATCAAGCATCCCAAGTATCACTCTGCTCACGAACTTAATTCATCCTGGCTTTCATGTCGCGACAGTTGTAAGCAACCCTATATGTGTCTAGAACAATGGGATAGCCGCCTTTGTAAGGAAGACCTTAAGTTTTATCAAATGAAGGGAAATTCGAAGGAACTAGTCAAGTTGTAAATTGGAAAGGGGTGCTCAGTGGCTCTTTATCTCTATTGAGAGCTACTAGATTTGCATTAACTACATGCCCAGCCTATACACGTAGTGAATTCGCATCTGCTTAAATAACAATAAAAACGCGTGCAGGAAATGGTTAGCAGTCAGACGAAAGATTGCATAAATGGGGACTAAGATGATGCTTCATGCTCTCCAAATAAAAAAATATGATAAACATCCCAGCCCTCGTTTGTCGACAAATAGTAGGAAGCAAGAACAGCATAGGCACCTGAGTAACGCTTACCGAAATGCCAAAGCTGGTGTTTCGGCATTTCAGTCATCCTGCAAGAGGTTGGGATTTTATTTGCCAAGGCAGTCTTTTAATGCATTAGTATTTTAAAATACTTTAATTTAATGTGCCTATGGGGTACCCTACTGTTTATAGCTAAAAAAGAGGAAAAGAATCCATCATTTACAAGGCACTAGCATAAAATACAGGATAAATAACTTGTCAAAACAAGTCATATGACATGATTTTAAATGGAGATGTGTTCAATACCAGCTAATAACTTTGGCTCTTTATTTTTGCGCGGAATAATGCTGTGCCGAGAAAGGACCTTTTACGTGGGATGCAGGTTTAGGGGCTCTAGATATTTGTGGCATCCATACGTGATGTAAGGATGGCAATCCCACCGACATGGGTAAACACTGTGTTTAGGTTGTCACATTGTTAAAACAATGACGGTTGTAGCGCGGGGCCAGTCTACTGTTAGCTGAAGGTAGTTTTGAATATGATGTTTACTTCAGCACTCGACAAGCCTTTAAATTCATGGAATTTGATTTTTAAATTTTCCAACGCACCTGACGTCGTGATAAATCAAAGTCATGTACTTACAAGTAATATTCTCGGAAGTCGACCATCATAGAGAGATGCCAATAGCTTTACCAACACACTACTACGAACAACTTTATCCGAAGGCTGGTAATGCAGTTAGCAAAGGTTTGTGATGACTTTTGACTTAAAGAGAGTAGGCAATGTGGATCAGTTGCATCTAGGTTTCGTCGCTAGCCACACGATTTCACTGAATTATAGCTATTAACCCATTTTGCCTCCTTAATTAGCATAGATTCCCCTTTGTCCTTCTACCATGCCAGCATCTTCACTGAACGTGCTAATAGGATGTTGCAAAGACTGGCTCCAGAAAAACGCCAATGTTCTAACTTTTATACCTTTATTCCTTTATTTGGTATGCCATTGCGTTGACATGAACTTGTAATTTTTTGCTATACCTTTGCACTGTCCTGAGTTCCAAGCATCTCTAAATTAAATGCATCGGAAATGCGAGTCAAGTTCAGTGACATAAAAGCGCTCAGTGGTCACGAGTGTGCAGCAGGTGGGCAAAATTTGATTTCCTCAAACATTTACAAAATCAGACAGGTTCCTCGCTCAAAGTGAACTCACTGAGCAAACTTTGCGATCATATGAATTTAGGAGAGATGGCAACTCCGCTGACCATTCTCTAACTAATTGTTATAGTTAGCAACCTTGCATTTGTGCAAGTCTTCATGTTTCTGATACTTTCTGGTGCATGCGTTGAGTGGTTAAATCCGATCTGTAACTCTGACTTCCTTAGTGCTCGACTGGCTGTTTTAATGGCAATGCATGATAGCGGAGGATAGGACTACGTTTGCAGCGCTCTTAATAACTTTATTTTTAATGTGCTTTCAAGTGTGTAGCTGCAGGCTCCTTCATCAGGATCGTCCGCCGTCAAATTCGACATAAAATCCTTAGTGAAGTTAGTTGAGCTATGACAATTTGTTTTGTAGCCGCATCTTCCCTACACTCAATGCTAGCGTTAGGGACTTAAAGGCTGATGGAATGTACATGTTTTTCTTGAGCCTGATGCCAAAAGATCATAATATCTATATGCATCGGGATGGCTGTTGGGTTCCACGTAGTGCTATTAGGCCATATCCTCCACTGAATCAAGGCGCCTTTTTGTGTTGAGAGTTTGTCTTTGTAAAAGATTATGCAAATGCAGGCTCTGCAAAACGCATCCTGATTGGCGCCTTTGCGTTCGCCCAAGCTTCTGTTCTCTACGTGCTACTCGAGGCGTTTAGATTGGGGTAATTAATTATGGTTCGTAGGGTGGATTTTTCATCAGCCAAGATCATTGCTGACACTGATACATCTAATCAGGTAAATATTCAGGTAAATATTCTCAGGTAAATATTCTCACTGCCAGTGCACGCTCGATCACTGCATCTTAGCAAATAGATGGCCTCCAAAGTGCACTCCAAATCAAGGAGTACATTCTGAGTTTGTTATTGTTTTTTTTCAGACATTTGTCCACAGCCTGCAGATCTACCTTTTACGCTACCACATAGTACGCCAGTTGACAGCGGAAGAGACGGCCTTGCGTTAACAAAATAGACGATGAGATGGAAACGAGTTGCTAGCACGCCTTGAGCATGTAGGCACCTACGTCATTTCAGAGACGGAGTTTATTACCTTTAATAAATATCATAATAGGCACATTACTAACCCCAAGATCGACAAAAACCCCTTCAACACCGCTGTCAAAAGGCGTCGAGACTCTTCACATTACCCTGAATAGACTGCGAAGATTGACTTTGTATTCCTTCTGTTTGCTTTGTGCTCAATTTCGTGCACACCTTTTACTGTCTCTTTTGGATGTCTACTGCTTATTTCTTTGAGTCTATTGGCCTAACTTACCCCTCATTTTCAAGACAAAAGAGGACAGTGTGCATTGTTAGAGACCGCATAGCAATTTAGTAAAGGGAGCTACCCAAAGACGGGACTTTTAGAGCTACCTGAACTGACAAGGAGATTTGCCCGCCCAGCTATCCTCATCAAACAACAGTTGCCAGTGATGTGCTTGCTCGTGGTGTGATTATTCCATAGTTGGCTGGTCAGTTATTAGTAAATGTGATAAAATGAGTTTCGCAAGCTTGAAATAATGGCACGGCTTTTAAGCAGTATCATTATCTATTTAACTGTGCTAAAGTAGGTTAAGATGCCTCTCAATGTAAGAAATATTCATTGAGGTCATATTTTAATAAAGGCTAGTTTTATAAAAACGGATTTGTAATGGTTCACACCTTAATGTTTCAATAAGTATGCTTTCTCCCCGTAAACTCTTGCTTACGAAATCATTCCTAAACAGAAGCGCTACAAGCGTACACATTCTTTGCATCCCTTTTAAAGTCATTTTAAGTAATGCATTTCGCATTTTATCCAATTCAACAATTTTACTGTGAAATGTTTCTCCAAAGTAGCCGGCTTATAATATACCATTATCAATAACTAGACATATATCATTGTCTTACTTTTGTCACCCCAAGTGCAACAAAACCAATTTTAAACAAAACGGCTAGCAAGACACATTTAACATAAGGGATGAACATTTGAGAATAAAGCCTCACAATCGCGTACCCGTCTCCTTTTCTATATTATTGCTTTAAACTCTTCCATTTAGACTCTGCATTTCCCTCCTCAAACCATTGAATACTTCGGCTCATTGGCTTCAGTCAGTGAGTCCAACTTTCACTGGCACGAAAGTCCCTTAACACAGTTCAACAAAGAACCAAAAGGATTTGTAAGTAGACTTTTAAAATAAAGAACGCACTGAGCCAAAATTTCTCAAGTCCTCAACACAAAAAGCTCTGCTAGCATCATTTTTAACGACCTTCTAGGACTAGCTACAGAACGCGTTCTCCGTGCTTCTGATTTTTACACTTTTGAAAGTGGTAGCGCATTTTCTGTCTCGTTCTTCATCTGACAGCGGCGCGATGATTACAACCTTTTGTGGCAACAAACTCGGTGTACAGTTAGGCACTCGGCTCAAAATCCGGAAGTGCAAGATTTAATGTGAGGCGACACACCTGCTTCAGCTTCTTGACTGCTTTCATGTAGACCTCTTTTCGTTCTAATGCATTAAGCTAACTTGAGACATTAATGTCACTGATGTCTCGGAGGACGACACGTTTCTTAGTATACTTCAAACTGCGAAGTCACCATCTGTGTATGTTGAGGCCGTGGGCCGAGACCATTACCGTATCTAAGTGCTCCCATGCTTAGCAAAAATAAAGGGCTCGGACATCTCACGGCACTGTTAAATAGGCAAACAGCATTGCATTGCTGATTGCGGATTATCTTCGATAGCAGCCCCTTAAAAACTTGGCACGTGATTGCTTTGTTTCACATCGTAGGGACTGCAGATGCAATAATTTCACGTCACCAGCAAATGTGATCTCAGACACTCTTTACAATCTTAACTCAGCACGATTCGAAAGAGAAGGTCTTTAGGTGAGACCTTAATTAAGGAAGACCACAATGTGCTCTACTTTCACTTAAACCTTCACGTAGTTCATTCTGAGACAAATTCGTTTTGGTTCCCCTTTTAGCCATGTATGTCGTCCGAAATTGACAACATACAGCTCCGACGTGGTAGTCTGCGGTTGCGCACCCATTGGCGAGTCGATTAAAAAACGAATTGCTGGGAGTTTAGCGAACAAAGCCGCGTCCGCCATCACCTGCCAACGACGGCAAATAAACAAACCAACTTGCACGGATCGCACTCAAGCATTTAATGCGGACCCTAGAGGGTAGCATGAAATTAAAGGTTGCAAAAAACGCGAAATTGATGATCTTGGTAGTCAGTTTGAGAGTGATACCTCAGCGACTGGAAATTGAGCTGCCGTTTCTTCTAATAATCAGCTAGGTACAAAGTTTACTCAGTGAGTTTACTTTGATCGAGAAATGTGTTCTGTTTTGTGCGCGTTCGGACAATTACACTTTGCTTTATGTACCATGAAATGGAAAGTGCTGAACCCTTTTCGACGTTAAGCAAGCCTCGAGTTTTAGATAAGCCAGCTAGCATTATAGCGGTCCTCATTTTCTTGATGTTTGTCGATGCACTATCTGCAGAGTTGTTTAAACTCAGGACAACGGGAAGATTCAGTAGTATACTTTTAAGTCTTTACCGATTTGAGGGCTTGCTAAACGTAGAACTAAGAGTTAAAAAAGAGGAATTTCAACGTTGTGAAGCTAATTTTTTGCATCAATTTTATTAATATGAACAGTAAAGCCATTAGCATAAAAAATGACATGCAAAAGCCACATTTTAGTCGGTTAGTGAGCGCGAGTAACAATGAGCCTAAATGATAGACAAACTTTGTGCATTATTTGCTGGTATTGTACATCGACAAGGCCGCCAAAGTTGCATACTAATTCAAGTCTACATCGACTTTTCCCCATCCGAGGTTGAGCTCTGTTAAATTTCTAGTGAAATGCAGTAAAGTTGCCGCTTATAACGTGCTTTCATATTTCCGAGAAAGACAACTTTAATAGTTGATTGCTTTCCAGCGAGCATGAATTCCATCCTTTCTCTTCAAAATTTGCATTCAATTTTATGGATAAAGAACATTTATTTACACAACCAGCCAAACAACGTTGATGGCCTTGATTTGTTGAGCAGAAGCGTACATACGAACAAAGATTTTGCGCTGACGTCACATTGTATCAAATAGTCTAAATTTGGCGATGTAAACTCACTTTCCTCAAAGGTAACTATTCAAAGATACTCCAAATATTAACCTTTCCTTCATGATCAAGTCAATCAACATGGTGGTGTAATATAACCTTTCAAACCACAATTCTTCGCAATTAGGTCTTTGGTGTGATCACCCGATCGGTGGTAATAAGTGTGTCCAAATGTGTCCTCCCACCTCTCGTCCACAAAGCACATTAAAAGGACACAAGTATTGCATCTGCAGCCCATCTTCATGGAGGTCAAATCCATCAAATGAGGCTCAATAGAGAAAACATAGTTGGATCAGTTATGAGAGGCTGTTAAAAGTGCTGCCTTCAGGAATCTTCGTGTTGAGGAGTAAAAATGTTGACTCATTGTGTCCCTTCTTACAAAAACCTACTTACGAACAGTTTTTCGTTGGGTTAAACTGTGCAAAGAATATTCGCTCCAATAAAAATTTGGCACACTGATTTTGGCTAATAACCGAAGAAGTTGATGGTTTAAGGAGGGAATTGCGATCTAAATAGGAGGGCGTGGAGCATTTTCGCGGCATGAATTAAATTATTTGGCACGCCATGATAAATGGAAAGTTACCCGTTTGTGGGGCATTGCTGCACCTAGAATGGCAAATTTACGATAGCAATATTTGCTTAGTTACAATGGCAAAATATTAGCGCCCTTTCAAAGGTTAATTGCTGTGTAGGATAAAATGCGAAGTGCATAGCTTAACATGGTTTGAAAATTGATGCCGAGAATGTGAACTTCTATAACACTTCTGTCATATTATAATTTTGCGAGCAAAAATGTTTGTCAGGGAAGGCAGACCTATGAAAGCACTAAGATGTGCAACACTGCAAAACCGTTTTTATCAAGTTAGCTTTCATGAAAAATAGGAACCAATAAAAACTGTTCACATTTAATTCTGTGCATTGCAAGTTGTTCGAGACATTATAACCTGTTTTTGCACGCTTGAATAGGTCATCATTTTGCGCAAAGGCTCTATTACTATTTTAAGCTTGCGAAACCCCTGTGGTCACATCTACTAATAACTAACACGCTACCTTCAGACTAACCACCTCATGGACAGACAATCAGTCCCTGACAACTGCTAGTTGAACAGGATGGATGAAGAGGTAAGTATCCTTGTCATTTCATTTTATTCCACAAGACACGTCTTTTGGTACACCCTTCCACCAAAAGCTATGCAATGCCTAACCACGCACTTAAATCGCATCACCTCAGAAGGGCGAGGTAAGGTAGCTTGTGGAACCAAAAGTAAGAGGCAGTAACAATTCAAAAGCGGTAGTGGACGACACAAACAGGATTGCGCACAAAGCGAAAAGAAGTCGCAACCAGTCAATAGCTGCAATCCATCCAAGGAAATGTGAAGAGTCTCGACGTTTGCTAATGCTGTTGGTGCGAGGACTTGCATCGAGCTTAAGGTGGGTAATGAGCATATCGTAGTAGTGACGGCAATAAACTCCGTCTCTAGAATGATGTAGGTGCTAGAGACCCGGTTTAGATCCTCTTCCACTTCGCTGACGCGCAGCCGCCTATTCTGCTGTCAAATGACGCAATATATGGTAGCGTAGAATGTAGATCTTCTGACTGTGAACAAATATTTGGAAAGAATGATGATGGACTTAGGAAGAACTCCTCAATTTCGGATGCAATTTGATGACCACCTATTTTACTAAGAAGCAGTGGCATTTTGGCACAATGTGCCAATTTAGTGCTTAAATAAAACAGTTTGCTTCCTATTTATTGTCCAGGACCAAAAATTTTGCGTGCCATGGAATGTGTTACTCTTTATCCTGCGACTTAGGCTTCCTTCAAATTGCGAGTAGAATCCTACACTTTGTGACTGCTGTTCGGATTAAGTGGTGTGATTAGCAATAGCTCATTGTCAGTTCTACGACAGGTTCAAGACTGTAGGCCTGAAAATAAAGCAAATAGATTACCAGATACATGGAAAGACAGAGTCACAGAAGTAAATGCAGATTTAAAAACAAAGCAGAGAATGGTGACCCTTATAACCGCCATGCATAATTGCATGGCAGTTAGGATTGTTTAGAACAAGCATCCCTCTAGTCTGATGATTGCAGTCTGTGCAGTGCTGTGCAGCGTTCTCTCTATGCGATTATGATAGCAATAGAAATTTGGAACAATGCTGCGGAAACAGTGAAACGTGATTTGGCCCCATGATATCAGGTTCGCTAGCAAAAAATAGGGCTGCGTTTTATGAGTTTGGATGATGGGCACCTTTTGATTGTTGCAAGTAGTAATTGCGCTTCTTGCTAACAGCGTTCAATTCGTGAAGAAAGAAATTGACTGCTTACTATTGCAGCAGAGAATGAAGACACACTGAACTGCCAGTGGTACAAAAATGGAAGTGTGACGCAACCTTTCACTACCTTCACAGCTGTGTGTGTAGATGAGGCGACCTACCTCACTGAGAAAAAGTTCTTATTGACAACGCTTGAAACAAGGTCAAGCCAACAGCATGGCAAGAGTGAGATAACTGCATCAGCACAAACTGAGAACATCCGATTGACTGTAAATGGGCAAATTAGGGACCAAGAATGATAAATCGCCAAATTGTGGCAATATCGTTGACTAAGTGACAATTTTTAGGCCGAACTAAAAAGCGTTCATTTCATTTTGCGTTTCTCAAATGTAACGACTGATTATTTAAAATAGAAATTTACCAGTTTAAATTGTTTCATTCATGCAACTTCGCTATTCGCCTCGCTACCACGCAAAGTTTAACAAGTTTAGAGATTTGTAATGTTTGAATTTGGCCACCGATGATCAATAAATAACCAATGATAACTGAAGCTGATTTGAATTTCGTTCTGGACACTTCGCAGTGGTGTCAGATTATGATCTCTCGAGCCTTTTTCGACTCAATAAACTTTGAGAATGTTTAGAAAAAAACTGTTTAATTTATCGTTCCAGGCAATTACGGGGTGGCTTACAAATGCCTTCATTGGAGGTTGGGACAGCTGAAGGCTTTGTAGAAAATTAAGCTCAAGCGTTCTAATTTGGGCGTCCCTTCAATGGTTCTCAAGGGAATGGGGCTTCTAAGGGAATTGAACCACCTCAACATTTTGACGTGAATTCCAAACATCTATGACTCTTATAGTCTAGAGCATGTTATTCTGAATGACGGCTAATTATATTTAACTTTTGAATATTTAAATGTGGTTCTCGGACGGTACTTGGATCTCAATTATAAATCACTGGATTACTTCCAAGCACCGTTGAAGTAGGTCTTTGCCTTTACTCATTTTCCACCTAGTCTTTTTGTACCAAATGCCGCAGGCTCTTTGGTATTGCCACATAAGGCGCATTATCCACTGTGATTTAAGACCCCAAAACGTGATGGTCGATGTCAATAGAAGCGTTGCAAAGCTGGCTGACTTTGGCATGGCCAAGTATTTCGGCTACCTACTTCACGCGTTGACCCACTAGGTAGTTTCTTCATGCTTCCATATCCTGAAAATTTTGCCTGATTGATCTCGAAATGCTGTAGGACGCCACTCTGTTGTATCGCGATCCGAAGATTCTGTTAGGCAAGGCCGTTTTTCGTTGTAATGTCGATGTGTGGTGTATGGGCTGCATTTCCGCAGAACTAGCCACAGGAGACCCGCTCTTTTGGGATGACTCCGAGATTGATATACTCTTCCACATGTTCCGAATTAAGGGGATAGCTACAGAGAAAACTTGGTCGGGTATTGCAACGTTGCCTAATCATAACCTTGCTTTTTTTCATCTTGGCACGCCAATCGACTTTGCTCTCAAGAAAAGTTTGTGTGTACACTTGACGCAAAGGGTCTTGATTTGTTAACTGTGAGTGACACCCGCATTGCACCATTCTTCCCTTTGCTTCTTGTTGTCGTCCCGTTTCTCTTAATCCCATTTTGCTGTTTTTAGGAAATGATGCAGCTTACTGACATCGATTTTTGCCATTTTGTCAACATTATTTATCATTTCAAAGGAGAATCGGTTGTTAACACGTAGCCATCACCATCGCATTTAAACCTAGGCTCACCATTTCGCATAAATGCGAAATGATTGTCGTTTGTGTACTTGAAGCTACTAAAGCAATCTACCAGATTTAGAGTTGAGTGACTGTTTTCCCCGCCCAAGGAGTGTAGCCAATTATTTCTCCGGCTAACGTGCAAGAAGTGGCAGAGTGAGGCTGTATATTTGACTGATTATGTAACCCGTGTCATCCATGCATAAATATGTCCATCCTTTTCAGGTGCAGGTCATTAATGTCTTTATGAGGGCCTTAGACACTTAACATCAATAAACTCTACCCTTTAAAAAAGGCGACCTCAAGGCCCATTTCAGAGACCCTACAAGTTTTTGCCTTTATAGGTTTTTTCGATTCTAGACATTGAAGAAATATCCGAATTATTGAAAGCACCGTAAACCTTGCTTCTCCTTTTCGTCCACTTCTGCAACTTTCGTAAAGAAATGGCCACTTCCGGAATCGCTGCTTTGCGTTGCTAATTAACGAATTTTCGGCAGCTAAGGGAGTTATAATGTCTTAGTTTATAAGACAAGGAGTCTGCTTATTTGCGTTATCGACTGTTAGAGTCACTACCTGGCCTCGGTCATTAAAAATGCATTAGTGGGCGTAAGTAAACATAATGTAATAATGCAAAATATACTATCACATACACCGTTGATTATTTTAGCCTTCCATTCCCTACTATAATCATCATTGCTAAAGTGCTCGCATTGTTTGTATTGTCCAGCAAATATTGCAGAGTGTGTAGAGAGCAAAGTTTTAGTTTCTTTGTCTCCTATAGTTTTGGCGCCCAAAATCTCCTTGCGTGATGCTGGTTTGCTGATTGCAACTATCAAAGGCAACTTAACTAGTAAGAAGAGCAAATGAATTGTCATCTTTCATTTCAAATTAGAGTCGCATGGCATGAAAGCACAGGCGGTAAGTTACTACTCACCTAGAGTTAGCAAATTTCCTTACGACATTTCTATCGATTGCTGATAGTGCGCAATTTGCTCCATTGCATCCTGTTACGCACCCCATTTCAATGGCCACTGTAATCATTCGCTATTGACATTGGTGGGTTAGGGATATACTCGAATGAATAAAAACAGGTGTGTTTTATTCTCATAAAAATTCACTCTTAATGCATCAGCGCCTTTAAAATCATTTCAATTAGGGCTTATTCGTAGTGTCAAAAGTGACGAAGTTATATTAGCACTTATTTAAGTAAAGTCTTTCGATTTGCTCTCGCTTTGCATTAGTATAAGCCATTGGGTTGGAAACAACTTTAGTCTGGAAGTGTTAGGTCCCATTTATTACATGAGAATTGCACGCACGCTATACTCACTTTGGTACGATATAGACCTACTGATGCTGCTCAGAGATACTGCCGCAAAATAACCTCAGGTACGTTTCCTAGTCAAGATAGGGTTACCATTCAAAAACTATCACCAATGGCTACCACATTTCCTGGCAAGATTTCTGGTTTGCCAATCTTCCTGTGCAATGTCCCTTAATAATGGCATAGCATGACGCAGCTATAAAGTGATTTGAGATTGCGTTAAGTTGTGCGATTCTAGTCCATAGGTTGAGTCTTTTAAAACATCATTTGCCAGTTTGCAGATTTGGTCGGAAGACCTGTCTAGCATCTGAACTTAGGATCACCTTTATGAGAGAGTAAGCTCTAAAGCTTGATAGAGAGGTGCATGGCAAGCGTTTGCATTAAATTGAGTGAAGTATCCATTCTGGATCAAATAGACGACCGGCGATCCATAGCGATTCGATTGCATTCAACATGAGATCCAGAACTAAGTGAGGCGCAAGCAATGTTTCAGAATCTTTCATTCGTCAATTAGCTCCTCAGATACTTGAATCCTTGCATCTGCTTAGTTTGCACAGAAACGAACATGCACGAATGGGGATTGACGCGATTTCCTTCTCTTACGTGTTGACTAAATATTAGGAGGGTAAACACTTGATTGTGTTGTAAAGGAACGAAAATGTCCTTCCTTCTCATATTGTAGAGTTGGGCAGTGGCTACTAAACACTTATTTCTTCCGAAATTCGACATGGCACAAAGGCACAGTTTGCAACTTGTCTACGTACCGCTGAGAAGAACAAGGTTTAGTTTTACTCTCAGTTGTGTGGTTATATTGTAAATAAACCTTAGAAAGGGTAACAAACTGTGATTGCTTCCTTCTCGAAAAACTCTGTTACATATCAGGTAGCGTGGATAGACAATTAGGTTAATGGTTTGCACCCGCTAGATTGAATAGGTCTCTAATCGAGCTGTTGCATTTCATTTCTTCACATGCATCGCAAGCAGATTGATCTACTTTGTTTCCTCGTCAGCGTGGCCATCGAATGTGTGTCCAAGGACGAGGAAGTTGACATCGAGCTGCCTCTAGTCGGCACCTTAGTAGGTAACACCACAACAAATTTTTGCTTTCACCTGTGCGTAAAAGTATCATGGCAAGTTTTCCTTCATTTGTAAAGACGAGCGTTTAGACGTGAAGAAAGCTTGCAAAAGCATGGTCTTTGCGCTGAATGGCTTGGATCGGAAGGCGAGGAAGAGTGTAGTAAGACATCCTTGCAATCACAGTGCTACGCCGCAACGAACTCTTCCACCAAATTCGAGTGTTCTGTCATGGTTCGTCATTTGAACATCGACTGCGCGGGTCACACAGGTCCACTTTCCGCCCAAGGTTCACTTTCCTTTTCGTTATATTCTTCTTCCCCAAATCATTGCATATTTGGCACTGATGGCAAGCTAAAGCAAAGCTGGTCAATGATCACTAAATAAACCAAGTGGACATTGACGTCGTGGTGGAGCAACAGGAGAGGACAATCATTCGTGTCACTGATGTGACGTCACTTAAAGCTGATATAAAATCGCTCTTCAAAGAGCCATATTGGCTGGTCTGAAGGTGGCTGTTGAAAGAATATCGTGCAGCTTGATCTGATGCATGTAGAAGTTGGTATGAGTCAATAAAGCTTGGGAAATTGATAAGTATTCTGTCCTTTGCTTCCTACGCACCATTTGTGAGTGATGAGCGTGGGTACTTACAATTGCCTTTACACTGGTCTTTAAGTCACCATCGACCATTTTCTCTTAATAAACTGCATAACTTTATTTACGAATGCCCGCAGCACAAAAGTCTGTATGTTTGCGTTCTGATTGCTCGATATGTTAAACGGTGGCTTCAACCTTTTAACGATAGAGGCGATCCACCTAACATTTAGGAAGGCAGTGTTTGCTTCTTGCACGTGTGATAGTCTGAAGATATAGTTGCGTTCATGATGACGATTAAACACTCTCGCGAGTCTCTCTGCGGATGTGTGCTGACTGGTGCTCACTGGTTGACTTAATTCGTATATTTGAAATCACCAAATCAATTCAGCACTATCTTCTAGGGCGTTGGGTTAGGGAATTTTCAAGCGCCGATGCCATGATAGATCAAGCAACTAAGGCTTCTTACAAATACCTCAAAACAGTTGATGTCGGAACATAAAAATGCAAGAAGACTCAAAACTTGCATGTAAATGTTCGCACAAACAGAACACCATTCTATTCTTCACGAAACACACCTCCATCTCAGATTAATTTGCCCGTGCACATCTGCTTAGACTTTTTTGAATTTTACTTGACTCGTACAAACATGGCTGTTTGATTGCTATGCTTTTTGGTTGATGTCTTTAATCTTTAGGCTCGCAAATTCAGAAGATCTTGATAAACTGACATAATTCTCACCTTAAATTGCGGCAACCAGCTCTCTAAATTAGACTATATTAACCAAATATTTGCTTTGCACTTTCCCTTTGTACGTAGCTCTATGGCCTGTGTAATTTTGAAGATGATGGGACGCTAAACTCTTTTAATAAAGGTCAAGTAACCGCGTTTGGTTTAGGTACTGATTGTTGCATACGAGTAGAAAGTGGAGCGCAAAGTAATATTCTTATTCATCTTTTTAAGTTCATCTGGAATATCAAAGCTTTTACCAACTACCAGTGCGAAAAAATATTGTGCAGCCCATCAGGCACGCGTACCACCGTCATGGGTAGCAATAATTCGTGCTTCTGCTGACGAAGTAGACCTTGTATGCTTCCATGCTTGTCTGTAACTTAGACCTGCATACCTCCACAATCTCTTTAAGTCTTGATTTGTCTCATCTAAGTCAAAACATTTTTTATGTATTTTGCTTTGTTGAACATAAGGTGAGTGTATCTCCAAAGTATGAATTATTTACTTTCCACTGCTGATTAAATACAGTAAAAACAACAGGTATACTTTGTATTAATCCCTTCCCCAGTTCAAAGACTATTCTCTGTGCCATGAGCATTCTGTGTGCTGAATGTCCATTTATTTGCTAGCAAGGAGAGGTTATTTTAGCTGAAAAGGTGATCAGTGTATGTCAAATGACGAATCATAAATTTGCGTCCTATGCCTTTTTATCCCTTTTACGAATTACTTCATTGTCAATAGCCTCACTCATTTCTCGGTGGATCCCGATTCCTATACTCAGTGTGTGGTGTAGGCATGGCGAATGCGCTAGTCATTTCGATGAAACATAGATGCACATGCATGGGTGCTTTTGTTCACCCGGACTGCAGCGTTTGGCGGTGGACGTAGCACGCTTTGGTATGAGATGCTAGAGTAAGATCGAAAATGATTCTTCTCAAGAGCTTACTGCATGGTGAGGATTTCTGAATTTGACAGCAACGATTTTTACTTAACCTACCCCAAAGGCTTTGGTACCCAAACTTCTGCTTCCTTCTAAGCTTTCTGCATGCCGATTTGTGCTTATGAAGTTAGCTGCTTGCATGTTATTCGGTGATGCTAAAGGACGCGGATGTATTGCTGCCAAATATCATTTACATCTACAGTATTAAGTATATTTCATTTCAGATGAAGGTCAGGATGGACGAATCCCCCAAAATATGGGACAAATCAAATAATTTGGGAATTCGTTATTCCCTTGTTGAGTTTGTGTCATGATGCAATCACCTTTCTAAATAAATATGGATCCTCTTTGTATCAACAATGACTATGAAATAATTGCATAAATCTTCAAAATAAGCACTGCGCACTCAGTTTTGAAATTCAAAAAATGTGTGTTTGCGACCTTTGCTTAATGCGTCACGCATACTTTTTCCCAGTCCGTTAAATTCTCAAGTGCACAAATCCTTAGGATGCAACATAAAACCTCCAAGAACTCTTTTTTCACATATACAAGGGGCATAGGTGGTTTAAGAGGATATTAAAAAGGTTTGACATGTCTAATTAACCGCTAAGTCATATTTTCTTCTGCAGTACTTAAGTGTGGCCACTTTTAAATCAATGTACCACAAAGCATTGCGCATTTCTTCAAACCTACCGCTAACTGCAGGTCACTTAAGTGGCGAACGAAATTCACTCAAGAGGAAACCGCTTTGTTTTGACCAACATGTCTGAAAACGCAGATTTTTCCTAAAATCGGAACCCTTCATGTGCACTCTTTAATCCGTCATCACTTATGCCTAATTTACCTGCTTTTTTGCATTTTTAATAAAAATCACAAGAGTATATTGTTGCTGCAGCTTCCACTTTCACTTAAATGCAAGTTTTCCCAATTGGTGCCCTAATCACCCTTGCAAGTTGCGAGGAGTAGCTTGCTCATTAAGCCTTGTTCAGTTTATCAACAGTGACATCCTTGGTTTCGCAACTCCGCAAAATATGGAGTGAATTGTGGCAACAAATTCTTCAGTACCGATGTTCAAGCTGGCTTGGGTCTCAAATGTGTTCCATGCAAATATTTCCGGTTATGCGAGCTGCTTGTTTTGGGAGATACTAGCCTGTAGTTTGTGCTGGCACGTGAGCAAGCTGGATTACTCGCAATCCCAAAACAAATATTCGTTTTCCATTAGCTAGAGGTTCGAATTAATGGCAGAACCTCCCATGCTAGCTTACACTGATTGGGCATATGATACAGGAATGGCTAAAGCGTGGTGACATTCCCACACGGATCAACTTTAAGCAATTGTAATTTTTAATCGTCGTAACTTTCCTCCTCACTTGTAGGCACAGTGTCCGGTACTCAACATTGTCTCAGTCTCCACTAGCCTGATGCCAGACACCCATGCTCACACTAATTTCAATTCCGCCTACTGACATACCTCGGCAAACAAAGATGTTCTTCTAGAGCATTAAGTCAATGATTGTGATGCTAAAATGCTTGATAGGATCCGTGTTACGCTATGCAGATGTCTCGGCGTACAATGCTACGAGTTTATTCTGGTAACACCATTAGCATCACTTACTCATGTGATGCTGAAAAGTAGATGTGCCGGAGTTTACAGAGTGAAGCAGCATTATCTCCTGACAAATGCATTGCATTCATTACTTTGCTTTAGTCCGCTCAACCGCCATCTGCTCAATGTAGGCTTAATGATCCCACCAAATGGATAGGTGAAATTTGTTTGCCGACGTGCGTGCCATAAAGTACATTCCATTCGTTAGCATACGTTAAACTGTAGCGCATAAATCAAATGCTTTGTACTTGAGGTGCTTCTTAATGAAGAGATCCAATCAGTTGTGAATAATACTTTCCTCAGTCATCACTTCGACGAAACAAAGTAGTACCCATTTAACCCACTCTAAGAACTTAGTAGTAGGCAAAGGCATGCTCATTGATAAAGCCTGCACAGCAAGGTGCACCGTTAAATTCAGACACGACGAGTCAACTTATCGTCGGCCATTTCAAATTTCAAAGAAGACCATCTGTTGTTGATCAAAATAATCACCTACCATCAGAGGAACGGCGTGTTCCCTGGTTCGATGCATGATGAAAAACACGTCCAGGACCTACTAGTCAAGCGGCTCAGTAGAAGTGGTCTCAAATGCAAATGATGAACGAAATTGTTGGATGCGTGATGAAGCGGTGACATCTAAGTTGCAGGCAAATCCACTTGATGAGGAGAGGCGATGCCTGACAATGCAGTTCCTTCATTTGGCGCTTAGGCATTCCACATGAGTAAAAGTGGGTAAAAGCAGAAATGCAAAACAATTTATAAGACCTAGTCGAAGAAAATCGTTCTTTTACTAGCTAAAATAGCCGCGTGGGAACCTCTACTGCTTCCCACTCGAACAGAGTTGCTCAATGAGATCTAGAGCATCATCATCGGTGATGCTATCAGTCTACGAACGATCACCATCATCATGACAGCCGTAAAGGAGAGGGATGGGTTCACACAAGTCCCTCAACAAAAGGCATGTGGCAATCACGCAAAAGCTTCCTTAAGGCCTACTATTCATTGAAGCAATCGAAATTGCTATTTACAATCCAAGCCCTGACAGTAATGCACATGCTTGACACGAATTTCACTTTTGACGTCAGAAACAAGCATCGACGTTTACAATGCCCACACCATTATACCATTACATTCTTCAGCTGACTGTCGATATTATGGACTGGTACAAATGACAAAAGGCCAGGAAAAATACTATCCGAGGAAGCGAAAGAATGAGGAGGAGGCGACACGCTATTTAAGCACATCATGACGTCCTTTCCTGGGCAAGCATTGCGATAACGAAGAATGACCGCGAGTTGCCTTCTAAACAACACTTTCACTCAAATGGTGGACTAATCTTAATGTTTTCAAGATGTTTCTTTCAAACACCTCCTAGCTGTATGGAATCCCATCAAGTGGACAGACCTCAGTCATCGGTAACATTTGATCTTCCGTAAGTGAGCAATCCACTGCAATCAACACCACAGAGACACACAGATGCATGGTCTTTTAGGCATGGAGCAGTGCAGGCTTTGGACTGATAGACAGACGATTCGGAGAAGAACAGTAATGAAGCCTAAATCGCCTAGCAATCGTGGCACCACAATTCATTCCCAATCACAAGCCATTCTGCCAGTCAGTCGCTTGGACAGCAAACTACCCTACACGGACGTGAAGAAGATGCAGGAGCAAACAATACATTGTATGTCAATCCTACTGTCTGTCACCTACTATTCCAAAGCATGTGAATGGTGGTCATCCGCTCAGCATCCACCAAGACAGCTCCATCGATGTTGGTGTAGGAGCAAACCAATTGTTGCATCGCCAAGTTATACACCACTGCTGGATGTTCCTGACACGTCTATTTCAAATGAGGCTATCCAAAAGAGATATGTGATCCTTTGTTGCTCAAAAAGACGAGCCTCCTAAAGGTAATATGCTTTGAACGACTAAACACTATCAAAACCAAACTGCCTCACCTATTTCATTGCAAGCGTTGCGATTTGCCACTGCCTGCTACGCCTATGCAAATTTCATAGGGAAACGTTCACTTAACTTCTTCCTTATGACTAAGTTGCTTCCAATCGGTTTCAGTCGATGAGTGACAAGATTTACATTTATATTAACAGGTTAGGTCGTAACTACGACATAAAATCGGCACGACTGCACCTCCAAGTGCTCATTCGGGGACTGAGAAGTTTAAAAATTCACGTCGCCTGATCAGGATGTCGAAGCACTACCCGTACTCAACCATTAGACAGCAGCACGATTCCTTACAACCTCAGCAAATACGGTTCACCATTCTTGTGAAAGGGTAACCCAGGCCAGGTGAACTCTGGAGTGCAACACAGATACGACGATAGAGCATCAGCAAAGGAAATATGGGTCTGTATCGGAGAAATGGTCAGCTGGTAAGAATCTTTAGCAACTACCGGTTAACTTGAAGGGAGTAAAAAATCAAACATTTGGGTTAAAAATGGAAATTGCTACTGATTTGTCAAGTAGGCCACATTTGATTAGATCAATATTCGCAATCGGAAAGATTAGACTTGCGTATGAAACGAAGCAAGAGCCTCGTTTACCCGTTCCCTTCCTTTCTGCAAAGCATCAGCGAGCAGCGAGAACCACATGTACAAGAGATCTCGCCACCTCCATGAGCTTGCACGACCAAATCCATAGCTCCACCGGTAGGCAACGAGGAAGCAACGGGTGCTGCACAGCAGACCCAACCACCACGCCATGCTAACAGGTAGAGGAGAGAAATAAAAATAACACCTACTAGCTCAACTAGCACTGTCTGTGCTGCCACATTGTTTATGCTTGGTGAATCTGTGATCCTCTTACTCGTGTGTCTTCAGCAATAACTCCACCTCACACGCCTGCTTCCTGTGTACAACACGTCAGACCGCCGAACCTCGCACTGTTAATCTGTTCCTACGCAATGTGCACACAAGCCTATATAATCAGTAGACATCTCACTCTTCACCCACTTGCCATCTTTACACAATGCTAATCGGACGTGCGTGCTTATGCCTCGTCCTCCTCCCCACCCAACTTTCGCAACCCAACCCTACCTCTAAAGCATTTGGAAGGGATGGAAATGACCAACAACATGACCTGTTCCGCTCTACGCGAGAAGCATCCGATAATGCCAATCTTCATCAGCAATTACGTGTTCATCCTATGGAAATACTAACGCTCCGTTGACTTGAAGTTGAAGGAGTTTGGGAAAAAGTGCCTCACACTCAGCTAGGTGTCGATGCAAGAGGACTTCTGACAGGACATGAGCAACTGATCCAACGTCGTGTTCTAAATCGCATTAACTGGCGTAAGAAGGGGCTCGTGAAACCCACTAAGAATTAGGTAGGCTCGATCCCATGCATCTTACTCGCTTACTCACCTTCACCTCAGCATCCGCGTTTGTAGGGACCATGTGGCTCTTATTGGGCCTTTACTGCCCCTGGCGCACTGGGAGGCCAGCACAAGAAGAAAAGAAAGCTTACTAGTTTGTCCGAACAGTGGTTGGTAGACTGTGGCGGCTCGGTGGAATACGCCTTCCAATGTCGGACGCTCCAAATCCTTCACCATCAGCTAAGCGATCTCCCCACCCCACTTATGTTTGCCCATCTCCTTCTTCTTCTACGTCTACCATTGTTGCCTTGTGTTTTGTTCAAAACTATCAGATAAAACTAGGAAGCGCATCTCTAACATCCACACACACACGCCTCATTTAAACCAACCTTAACTCTACTGGCGTTCTATTCCCAGGTTGAGTAAGACCATGTGGTGTTATTTTGGAATAAAGTTTGCATTATCAAAAGTAGTAACAAAATATCTGCACAAATGATTCCGATGTGACATGCAGCAGATCAGTCCAAGTCAAAGTGACTAAATCTTCTGGCCGAAGAGTCTAAATTGATTGAAAACAAAGCGCCAAGCACATGGACATTGTGTTATCCTACATGATGGGTAATTCGACTGAGTAAGCGAGGTAGAAAATCGAACTGACCTGCTTGAAAGCAACAAACTTTTGACGTAATTTTAATAGCCTGACAAAAGTAACTCGCTCACATCGAGCGGCAATGCTACGAACATCTCCCACTGATCTTCCATTTGAATCACTTCTGTTTATAATGGTAGCTACTTGTTCATGTCAACAAGTGACCGGATAGAGATATCCAAGTTCCACCGCATACCATGGATTTAGGCAGTTTTTTTTAAATATGGGGCTGGTTTATTAAAAAGCTCACACTACCTCGCCTCAAATGCCACCAATCTTCATTATTATGTCTACCAGCGACGGCGATAATTTTTCCTACACTTAGCGACATGGTGTGGTAGCATGGATCAACGTCAACAAACCACCTGTAAAAACCCTGGTCCTCTTAACGGTTCACTACTTCACCTACGTTGCGGCACCGGTACAGCTAGCTACAAGGCTTCATCTTTTTTACCAAATCAGGTCTTCGACGCCATCGCACCCCTTTCAAGAATGACATCCATGCTATTGTGGCCACTGCCTCCACAAATACCTGTACAGAACAAACACTGTTGTCCTACGAGAAAGCTAATGTGCGCAAAAGCATGCATACTGAGCTAATCTACTAATTACTCTAGCTTTCAAAGCAATAGCCAAAAATGAGGGTTCAGAAGGACATATCAGGGAAACTGGCCTTTGAGCCTAATAAAGTAGCATTGTGTATCAAATATATGCACAGGCAAGGGGATACTGACCGAGAGCACATCTCCCACCAGAACATGAAACATACGTGCTTGAACAGTGCCAAAATTAAGAGCTAGCGGTGATATCTCATCCCACGTCTTAAGGGATCTGAGGCATTGGATCAACTCATCACTAACTAGCTCGTAGGACGGGGTCAAAGATACCAACTCCTTCAGTATGGCCCTACGATTACAAGGACAAGGTAGCTTCGGCCCAATTCTGGCTACAGGAGAGAAGCATTATTGAATGCTTACTGACTACATGCTCACTAATCGGCTGCTGGGCTAGTGCGAACATCCGATCGCATGGCGACGCAAAGGGTGCAAGGCCTTTGAAGAACTAACAAAATTATGACTGGTTGCAAATGAAATCCAATAAATGATTGATTTTAATTAACCTCTTGGTATAAGGATTCAACAAGAAACGGCCGATTCCTCGATAACACGCCTACTACGGATTCAAATTATTCGCAGCTTATAATGGGTAATTATTGGATTGCATAAAAGTATCGCAATATCTCAATAGAGAAAGAACGCTTAGCGTAATTAGGACACTAGACTCTCCAAGTCAAACAACAGGTTACCTCTACTAGCAAATTTGTTGAGCTACCACTTGCAAGTCAGGATGATCAAAAAGTCTACGCAGCTACTTGTAAAGAAATGATCAGCATACCCAAAGCGCCCGCGATGAAACCGACGAAGTAGACAACGTCAAAGCGGAGCGTCTACAATTCAAACCACTGCTACTCACCATTCGCAAAGCAAACCATTCTTCAACAAAGCACGCAAGTGGTGAATGGGGCATTTCAGTATTTACGGAGCGCTTCACACCTCATCTCCAGTCGTCTCAGCACAACCAGCGGGCTGCGACTCCCAGTTACTGTGAAGAGTAAAATACGCAAAGCTCGGTGCCTAAAAGCACAATGACAAGTCAACCGGTGATTCAGCGCAACGCCAAATTATCCTGCGTCAAAAGACGAGGCCAGACTGACAGTTCCAAACCACTTTGAGCAGTGCCAAAGTACAACAACAAGGCTAAACCACCTAAATTGCGGTGAATTTAACGCTTTTCATGCAAGATACTAAGGGATTCAATGTGCACTTCGGGAAACGATGCAAGATGGGTAAGTCCTCCGGGAATTAACATTGTATGGATGGATAATTGACGTTCGTAGGTGCAAGAGAAGACCCATTTATGCAGTGCAATGACCTCATTTAACCTCCCTCAAAGCAGCAGCTTACCTAACATTTGGATATCAAGACCCAATAGCAGTTTTTGTTTAAATAATGCCACCATCTCACCACACCACCTCCATTCCTCTACACCCGGTGAGTAAGTACTTAAGGATAAATTTTGTGTAAAGAAGTAGCACACACAAGACACAGTGTGCGAAGAATTGCCCCAATGCTCTCAGCAGTGTGAGCACAGTCGACAAATGGCAACCTCTCTGACATCCACACCTCGTGGGACAGACCAACAACACGAGTTAAGGCAATTCCTTTAAATAATGGTGGAAGGGAACAACTGAGTGTGTTTGCTATGCGTACTATGAGATAATGTGAGCGAGCGCCTAAGACACGTGTTCATTATGACAAAAACCGTAAATATGAGGTCCAAAAGGCTTGCCACGACTGCCCGAGTAAGTATGGCATCCAGCACATAGGCAAATGACAATTTGGGAACGAGAGAATTGCTGTCTCTATCTCAACGCCTTGGTAAAGCAACAGTGACTTACTAAGCTCACTCTGAATGACAAAACATCATCACACTACCATTCAGATCTTGTTTCTGCCGGTCAGCAATGTCCCTATGTAGTAAGGTCTCAGTTATGTTCATTTCGTGCATTGGATGCTGTAACACATTCGCTCCTGGGACCTGTCTACAAGAAAATTTTGTCCATGAAAGCTCAGACGTCTTTTTGGTCTCCCATGCCGCTAAATGCCATTAAGCTTCTTATTCCCCAAATCCATTCGTCTTTGCTTTTGATTTGGTGCATCTCGCATGCACGGCGTACGAGATCAGTCAAGCGACGCGAAGTTGCATTACAGTGCTACTTAAATGCCATGATTTCCATCTACCGAAGCATGTCAAAGTTGAGGAAGATCAGGACACCTAATGTGCTCACACTCAAAGTCTTTCAGTGCCTTCGAACTACCACTTTCCAATTGCAATATACACCTTGCAAAACCGAACAATGTGGGCTTTAATAAGCAACCGCAAGTTTAAATCAAACAAAATGCTGCATGACAGCAATGCGGCCAGTACACTAAGTTTGGCATACCTTACCACTGTTTTTGACGCTAAAAGCGCCATGAGACAGTTAACATTGGGTGGATTTGTTGGTAAGGACTATATTAATTATCGGTTCGAAAGGCAAACCAGCACCTTTTTGTGGGTGGACAAACTGACGAGCGTAAGTGGTTTACCGACTATTTGTTTCCTAATTGGACAGAGAGCCAACGTTGGCACACCTCTTGGTCCCAAGAAAGAAGCAATGCAAGAAACACTTACGATGACATTTAAAAGGATTTACGAATCAAACAATCACGCAGGCTTAGCAGGCCCCGTCAAATCAACTGACAAAATCGGTGGCCTTAATGCATGGGAGCGAGAATTACGGACGATGTCGCAGTGAATGCGGCGACCCTCAAATGCGCGCATTGCCACTCTAAGTATGGGAGCATAATTTTCACGCAATCAATTTAAGGACCAGGTGCCAGCTCTGCACAGACATCAAAGGAATGCCGAATGAATAGCATTTCATTGGGGCCACCTCTCCTTATCTTGACATATGCATCGACTAAAGTAAATTCACCACGATGAGAAAGTGTTTCCCTTCATTCGCAGGGCCAAAATACTTAAGTCAACTATTCATTAATCATAAACAAGGCCGCCCAAATAGGATCGGCGTGTCCTTACAACCAAATAGAATAGACTGACGCACACAGTGATGCATCGTGTGATACAGACGACGAAACGGCGCTGTGTTGCCCATGCCATAGGCTGACAGCAGCCAACGCGAGACACGCATTCCTTTCGTGAACCACCACACTCCCCAATCTCTCCACAAGACATCGTCAATCCACCAGCACTACGTCATCACTGCCCAGACCACATTGAACATCAACATACCGAGGCGCCACAATTAATGCTGATGGTAGACTGAGTTGGTCGATGAAGAAAATAAGTCTCACCACCACTTACCTCAACTGCTTCAGCCTCCTCGACGAAAACTGCCATCGCGTCCTCCGGCTCGTCTGTGGCCACAACGGCTGCAACTCCGCACTCAAAGCAGGGCACAATTTCTACCTTAACTTTTATTCAATTATCAAGAATAAAGCATATTTACCTGTGCCACAAGCATACCAATTCATTTTGAGTTAAGCTAACGTCTTCAAACTATTTCGCCAATAGATGCTCACTTAACCAGAGTCCGCTTGTGCACACCGGCTGTGAGTGAGTTGCAGTGTCACAACGTCGACAAATGGGTTCAGTGTCGAATTGTATGGTTAGAAAGAGGTATTTTGCAGCCTAAACAGAGTGGTTTGGTGATGTGATCATTTACACTATGCGAACGAAACGCAATTGACTCATGTTTGGCCATGGTGTGATCTAGTTGTATCCCAACAAAGGCATGAGCCATCAATGGACTAGGTCACCAAACAGATCCTGGCTGCACCGCGACTAGTTGTCTGCCTTCTAACCAAACAGACTTCAAAGACCACCTCATGCAACCATCACTTCTCATAAAACTACTTTATCGAACAGACAGCACCAAGGCTTTGCGTGCAAATGTTGTCCATTCTTGGCGCTTCCTCATCAGCCATACCAATAATCGACATCTAAAGCGTCCATCGTCACTGTTCGCCTTAAACGCTCCTATATTTGGACTTATACTCTCTCTCCTAGTAGTGCTCTACTGGGTTCGTTAATACACGTTCCATTCTACATTTCATTACCTCAGTTAGTAATGCTTTGAGGTAGGCTACTGTA